>APFE030528297.1:0-11241 GCA_000404065.3 Pinus taeda
TTAACAATCAAAACATCTCACACCTTTTGAACAGTACATAGGGAGGTTTTTATAGAAAAAATTTACAGACTTAGATCTGTGGATAAGATCTCAAGGAAAATATCTCAAAATATCTATCAAACCGATCTAAACAGATCCGAACTAAAACAGTGTTTTCTGCTAAAAATAAATGCATGAAAGACTATATGGGCTGAGCTGGGGCAGCTGGCATCTTGGAGTAAATATGTAAGGCTGCGCATGAATCCTTCAGGCGGTTCCATAAATGATTTTTGTGTTTTTGGATTGAGGCGGTGGCTGGTGCATTGAAACAGTAAGATATCAATGATGTTTGAATCATCACAGCTGAGTTCATTTACTGTCGAATTTCTCTGGGATTCAGCTGGAAGTTCATCATTCTCCGGTGAAACGAGGAAAGACAGTCCCGTAGCTGAGAGATCGGATCAAGGGCCGGATGCGACCTTCGCGCCTCTGGTTCAGACCACGGTCCCGTGGGCAACTCTGTATATCACCCCTGCCGCCCGACTACTGCTCGACCCCATGAGATCCCTAGCACATTCCCTCAACATAAAGGGCATACTCTTTGTATTATCTTTGCAAAGCCCAGACCTGGTATCTGAAACGCCATCTTCGTTCTTCTGAGTCAGAGTCTCGGCCATTATTGATTAATGTCGCCATTTTTTACCAACTCTGCAACTTTTCTAACTCCACGATGTCGTTCAAACTCCTTCTGATTCTCCAACGAGTCCAGCATTAATGCAATCGCAAGCACTCTGTACAAGTGTGCTACCAGCAGACAGCAATCTCACTATTTCCTTTATGGCCATATGCTGTTGTGCCAAAGTCCTGAGATCAGCAATGCTCGGGATAATATTTGGAAGAATTCTACCACTCTCGAATTCATTTAGATCTTTGGCATCTGACAGCCGGCCAAGTTCCTTTTCTAAGGTAGAGTGAGCATCTGCAAATGCCTTGACACATTGATCTATGCGAAAGCAATTGCGACCAACATTATTTACTGGATGTAGAGGGTCGTCTATAGGATCATCAATATACAGTGGATCAATACTCTGTCCACGACCTCGATTAACATACATCCCACTCCCATATATTGAAACACGCATTTGACGGGGGTCAAACACACATCCGAAAAAGTAAAGAAAATCCATCATCGAGCTCCCTAAGTTCTTTGCAACCCTGTTTGTTCAACCTTTCGCAGTACCTTCGTCCATTGCAAGAAATCAGTCCAGGAAACCTCTCATATACTTGATAGTGTCTGTGCTTCCATATTTATCTGGAAGGAAGGGAAGTCTTAAGGGCACTCCATCAGCATTGGCTTCAGAGGTTTGACATAAGATACTGGATTTGGATACTGAACCCCTGAACCCTTGCATGTATCTATGGACTTCCTTGCAAGAGCGCATCATCAAATATCAGATATCATTTTTTTTTCGTTACACTGAAGACTAACTGGAGTTACAACAAGATAACCAAGTCATCTGTCTGTCAAGAAACCTTATCAACCACGTAAAGACCTGAAACTGAAGTGCTAATATCTAATCATCTTCCCAACTCTTAATGTGAAATATCAGCACCGATTATTAAAGAGGGCACATCTGATATAAGAGGAAGCTGCTTCTTTTGTTCATCAACCAACAATGAGTTCTACCCACCAAGCTTTTGCATTTATTTTTAGTATAACATTAGCAATGTAATCAGGCCTGCATTTTTTGACATGGTCTGCCAAGCAACACTGGGTCCAAACACCAAGCTCCAACTCGCATAACCTCTTTACAGTAGCATAAAGGTGCTTGTTCTCTTGTTGGGGCATTATGCAGAGGATAAGCTCAAGAGGGTTACCATTCCACTCGGCTGAGTCATTTTACAACTCCCTCAACATTCCCATTGATCTCTGTTGCCGGTGATGCTGCCAAATCAGGGTTCATACGCACACCATATGTATTGCACAATTCTGGAAGTTTGCTAGAAAAAGTTTGAACTGCTTGAGGTGGAACATATTTAGAAAAATTTATCACTGCCCAGGAACTTATTTTGGCACCCCTCCATATGACCTTTCCTCTCATATTCCATGAACCTTCTAATATGTTTGTAGGTGGGGCATGGAGGTACTCCCTTATATAAGTTGACATGCCTGAAGGATTAAATCTAGTTTTCCTTCACCAGCCTTTGGCACACATGAATCCTGCACTGAGAGATGGCACAGTTTCATCACCTTCAGTTAAGTACACGCCTCCTTTTAGGCAGCTCTCTGCTTGCCCCCCATCTGCTGAAGTGTCAATTCGAAATGGTATGTAGCATGTGTCAGCAGAAGGGGACAATTTATAAACATATGATCTTTTTGTAGGAATTCCAACACCATACATGGAGTATATCTCAATATCCGGGGCATTTGGCAATTTTGTTTCAAGAGGATTAGACCAAAAAAAAAAACCTAGAGCTGCTGGTTTGAAGTCTTTATCTGTGTCCAATTCTGCATCAACAATTCTGACTTTGCCATCACTTTCCTGCCATGATCTACTCCCCAGTTCATCATTAATTTCCAATTCTAATCCTTGTACAGAAAAATTAAATGGATCAACTGATTTCAGAAAATCAGTTGCCACTTCAAATAAGTTAGACAGTGAGAGAAGAAGTCTCTCGAGCTGAGGAATGATGGTCCTACTAAAATTATTTGCAGCTGACAAACCGTCCACATGTTCCAGGTTGCAAAAAACTGGAGATGAGATGAAGTTCCATAGAGCACAATGAGTTGCGGGCGTTATTTCCAGCAAAGGTCCAAAAGAAAAGCTACCATAGAGTTCAAGCCTTCCTTAACCATATCCACATACTTCTTAATTATGCTAATGGATCGATCTATAGCATTACTTAAAATTTGCAACATTTGTTCCTGGGAGGAATGATGGACTCTTTTAGACCTGAGCACATTGATATGGAATGCTCCACAGAATTTTCCGATGAACCTCTGTGTCCATTTCATTTCGAAGAAGATTTACCACACATCACATGTGCGACTTGGAAGAACTAAGTGGAAGCTTGAAATTATGGAAATCATGTTTGACCTCCAATGCACAGAGGATAGACAAACGCCAGAGGTACTGTTGATGCCAACTAAGGATGAATCCACATCTCTTTGACGTACTTGTAATGCTTATATTTTGGATCATCCAAATTGTCAGCAATGCCATAAGAAAAATGAGCATCTCCTCGTTGCATTAATCTTGGAGCAACAAAGTGTAGCAGATCTAAGACAACATGTAATGACTTCTGTGCCTGAAGATTTTGTGCCCTCTTTGCCATAGTAGCAAATTTCAAATATGGAACATTGCTGTAAGCAAAGCATGACATATTTGGCTTGTATATATGTCGATCACGAAAGGTGAATACCTGCTATGAGCAGGAGGCTAACAGACTATTCACTGAAGTGTTGGATCTTCTTCATGTGGAAGAATGAGGAGACTTTCTCCAAGTTTGTAGAGCTCAAAGAACTAGTTGAAAAAGAAAAAAGCAAGAAAGTGAAGGCTCTCAGGAGTGATAATGGAGGTAAGTACACGTTGAATGAGTTTAAAAATTTCTATGTAAAAGTAAGGCATTCAACAAGAGTTGACAACACCCCACAACCCAGAGCAGAATGGGGTGGCTAAGAGAAAGAACCAAAACATTGTGGTAGTAACCAAGGGGATGTTGCATGATCAGGGCCTATCTATGCACTTGTTGGTTGAAGCATGCAACACAATGGTCTATTTGCAGAACCGAAGTCCGGATCATATTTTGGGCATGATTACATCATATGAGGCTTTCTCAGGGAGGAAACTTGATGTGTCACACTTCAAGATATTTGGAGCCTTTGTCTATTGCCATGTCTCCAAAGATCTCGTGAAGAAGCTAGAGCCAACAATAGAGGTGTGGATATTTGTGGGTTACATTGAGACTCCCCACAACTATCGTGTGCACTTGCCATCCCTCATAATGAAAGTTGTGCGAAGGGATGTGAAATTGGATGAAGAGAGGGCCATGAGGTGCTCTCTTGAGAGGCAGCTTCAGATCCCACAAGCAGAGGAGCTTCTAGCTCCAAAGGAGGAACCTCAAGAAGTTGTGGAGAAACCACAAATTGAGGAGCAGAGAGTGGAGACATCCACTCAAGGAGAGCCATTTAGAGAAGGTAGAAAAATGACCCGGGAAGTTGAGAGACTTGTGCAGGATGTGAGGAAGAATGTGGGTGCTTCTTCAAATCAGCGTAGGTAGAGAAGGTCACTAGATTGGTACACTGACTACATGGCTCGGATGACGGAGCTTGCAGAGTCTGAGCCATCCTATTTCGAGGAAGTAGTAGAGAAACCTGTATGGGTTGATGCAATGGTGGAGGAGTACGAATCCATTGCAAAGGATAGTGTTTGGGAAGTGGTCCCAAGACTAGTAGAAAAATCAGTTGTGGGCTTGCAATGGATCTTCAAGGTAAAGAATGTAGCATACGAAAGCATAAAAAAGTACAAGGCCAAATTTGTGACCAAGGGGTACTCCCAGGTTGAAGGGATTGAATATGAGGAGACCTTTGCTCATGTAGTGAAGTACTCATCCATCAGATCAATTATTTCTTTGGTTTCACAGATGGGGTGGAAGATCTACCAGATGGACGTGAAAACAACATTCCTCAATGGAGTTATTGAAGAGGAGGTGTGTATTGAGCAACCATAGGATTTGAGACTTTTTATTGAGATTCTCATGTCTGTAGACTCAAGCGAGTGTTGTATTGTCTCAAGCAAGCACCCCATTCTTGGTACACTAAGATCGATAACTATCTCACTAGTTTCGGATTCACCAAAAGTGAAGCGGATGCAAACCTCTATCATATTTTGGTAGAAGGTAAATTGTTGATTATTGTTTTACATGTTGATGATTTGATTTTAACTGATGATGAACAACTGACCATATGTTTTAAGGAGGAACTTGTAAGAGAGTTTGAGATGAAGGCCATGGGTCTCACACACTACTTCCTCAGACTATAATTGTGGCAAGGAGATGGGGAACCATTTGTCTCTTAGGGAAAGTATGCCAACAAGATACTTCAAAGGTTCCGCATGGACATATGTAAACCCATGGAGAATCCTCTAGCAACCAACTGGAGGAAAGAGGATGCCACTTTAGGTGTGGAAGTGGATGTGACTATTTACTGACAGTTGGTGGGTTCACTCGTGTACCTTGTGAACACACAACCATATATGTGCTATTCAGTCAACCAGTTGAGCCAAGCCATGATTTGGCTGACCAAATTATTTTGGAGGGCATATAAGCATGTTATACAATACCTTAGAGGCACTAACCAGTTTGGAATATGGTACAAAAGGACATAGGGAGTGAAGTTGCATGGCTTCACAGATGTAGACTGGGAAGAAAGTCCAGCAGACCAAAAGAGTAAATTAGGTGGAATTTTCAGTGTTGGGTCTGCAACATTTTCTTGGTACATCAAGAAGACAATATCAGTGGCACTCAGCTCAGCAGAAGCATAATACATGGCTTCCATTGAAATAACTTGTGAGGCTATTTGGATGGGAAAGATAATTTTTGGATTGTTTAGTCAGACCATGGATTCAACTGTGATCTACTGTGATAATCATAGTTCCATAAAACTCTTTGAGAATCATGTCTTTCACTATTGATCCAAGCATATAGATATCTAGTATCACCATCTCCGGGACTGTGTGTAGAGGCGCATAATGTTGTTGCAGTACATTCCGACAAAGGAATAAGATGCTAACATTTTAAAAAGGCCTTGTCAAGCGGGAAGTTTGAGTTCCATAGGTGCAGGATAAGGGTGGTTCATAATCCCTTTCTTGCTGAGAGGGAGTGTTGAAAAATGCATCAAGAAATTCTCAATTTGATTTTTGCCTTGATTTAATTGAGAAAATTCGAATTTCCACATTAGCAGACAACTTGGATGATGTTAACTTGAGTGACATGGCTTGCGTCACCCAGTTTACTCACTAAATTCTAGTTGGAGGAGTTATAGTTCAGTTCATCATGTGTGATTGCTAATTTGTTGCAACCAAAGTCAATGATCTAAGGTTGTTTTGTTTTGTTTTGTTTTTTTTGTTTTTCAGTTAAACTAGTTCCATTGTTGGAAGAACTACTGGAGGGTCAAGTTGTGCAGTGGAACTTCAGTCAAACTCAGTGATCATCTAGTTAACTGATCAATCAACATAAAGTAGCTAATGCATGCAGAGAATTTGAGTTACCTAGTGGAGATGGAGATTCTAAGGTAGTGTAACATCTGTTATAGACTATTTCTAAGTATACAGGTGTTGCATGTAGTGAGAGGAAGGACCTAGAGGAATTACACAGTTCAATTGAGGGAATTTCCTTAAAAATAGGGATTAATTCCTCCAATAATATCGCAAGGAAATATGAGCTCAAGCCAAGGCAGAAATTGATTAAGTCTCACCCAAACGCCTTCAGTGAGTAGAGAGATAGGTTGTGCACTTCCATAGTGAGCTCAGTTGAGCAAAGCAATTATATTGCATCTATATTATTTTAGTGCAAGAGGCATTAGGGTTTTTTAGCATATTACTTTCCCCAGATAAAAATACTTCTTGCATGTGTGTGATTTTTTATTGCATGTCCGAATTTTTTTGGTTCTAAATTGTCAAATAATGTCTTCAAAGTAGTAGTGTAGGTTTATGTCTTGTGATTTTGGTTAAAACTTCATGAAAAGTTTCAAATATACAACATAATTTCTACAAAAATTAATAATACTACTTTATCTCCAAAATTAATTTTATTACTAATTTATCTACAAAATCAATTTTACTAACACATTACAATTTTCAAAATTTAACTACGAACACATTATTCAACCCATTGAGTACATAACTTGTTATTATCTTATCTCACATATCTACACCCATATTAATCATAACAACTCCTCCTTTCACAAACTATAACAACTCCTCCTTTTATAACAACTCCTCCTTTCACAAACTACAATTGCTTGTTAACAAATCACTCTAACACAAATAGATCTTCTAAGTAACACTTGTTTTTTCATATTAATCAATTGCTTTATTACTCAATATAAAATCTATCACCCTAAAAACGTGTCTCTACCATAACACCTCTTCCACAATGGCTCTCACATTGAGCTCAAATACTAAAACAAAATCTAGAACCACATAACTAATTGTCTATTTCATACCTTGAAAATATATAATATATATATAAACTATAATTAATATATACTTCAAATTTAACTGATAATTTTAATAATATCCCAACAATAACTAATTTTCGAAATATATAACTAAATATTCCACGCAAGGCTTCTTAAGCCACATGTTCCACACCTTGCACTAAGTGGCACTTTCTACTATGTTGCTGTGGGTGCTTCTTTTTCTGCCTTTTTGACCTTTTATTCTACTTATTTCCGGAGATGTAGAGATTTCAGCCACCCAAGGCTTCTTACTAGTTGAACAATACATGATTACGTCCTCATCTTCCAATGTTACTTTAGATTTATCAACACAAATCCCAATTGAAAAAACAAGATATATAGTTAAATCTTGCAGTGGAGGCTTCCTTCCAATTAAAGAATCAAGAAATGCAACCACGTCTTGCACTGTTACCTTAGTTTTATCAAGGTAACTACCAGTTGAAGAATCGAGATAAACAAATGAATTTTCCATGGGTGCCTTCGTTTTATCAACGCGAATGACAGTTGAAGAATCGGGATAGACAACAGAATCTTTCACCGGTACACGTGAATATCGGTTGGAGAATTAAGATATACAACCAAATTTTCCAACGGTATTTTGGTTTCATCAACATGAATACGAGACGAAGAATCAAGATATATAGCCAAATATTCCACTTGTACATTAGGTTTTATGAACACAAACACCAATACTTGTTTTCTATCTATTAAAAGTGAAGTTTCCAACTAGGAATAATGCCAGATCTAGCGAGTTATTAAGCATATCTCAATGGCCATAGGCAAGAAGAGAAGCAAAACAAACACCATCCACAGCTGCTACTTGCCCATTTCTCCTTGAGGCATTTTTGTTAACCATATTGAAGTATATTGCAAATTCTTCACAATCGTCAGAAAATATATCATAGTTTCCAACCCATTTTGATGTGGTTACATTGCATGGTGAATGATTGTGTATGGGGATCTGATTGTTGAACCATGCATGTCTTATGAATGACCAATAAATACAGTTTTATTAACATTATGCTTAAATTAACACACTTGACTTCCCTTAAGAAATCAATCTAAACAAGAACATATCACTCCACTATTTTGATTTCAAAATCCACAGTTGTTATGAGAAACAAAAAAAATAAAACAATACAGAGATAGTAAAATTGTCTCAATGAGAGACTTTTATTAATTGAACCTCATACACAGAGTATATAATTAGCTTATCACTAGATAATCACAACTTCGAAGATAATGATGCCTACACAATTCCAATTCACTCTTGCATTATAAAACGACACATTCTAGAACATGACATTAAAAAATAGCAATTTAGAATCTTAATTTTTGTAATTATCTTTAACACTCCCCCTTAATTAGTAAATGAATTATTTACTGCACCTAACTTGTCTCTACATAATGTAAACTTATATTTTACTATAATATCAATAAACATGTCTAGCACATTATTATTTGTATTACAATATATCAAATCGGTGTCCTTTGACTGAAGTTTTTCTAGTACAAAATTATGATGTGTTCCAACGTGTGTTGATATAACATGATAAATTGGGTTGTTTATGAGTTTCATAGAGCTTTGATTATCACATTTGATGATGATTGGTCCTTCCTATTTTTCTCCCATGTATTCAATAATCCTTCTTAGCTGAATTCTTCATATGTTGTGTTGCATAAGGCCTTGTATTCAATTGTGTTGTAGCCACTACAACACCCAAAATTTTAGCCTGTATATCATAATTTTGCCCCCCCTGTACTTTTCAAGGTCTTAATGGTTACCCGTGTTGATCATAATGGTCAAAACCCTTTAATAATAAAGCCACCACTGAAGCTACAATTGTTGTATAAGCACATTATCTAAGCTTTCCCATCTTGCTTCATCCTCGACACTAGGGTTTAGGACATTTGCATTCATTCATTTTTCTTTAGATCTTGTAGAATTGTTCTTCCATGCCTACTTATTTATGTAGAGAGTACATTGTTTTGGTGTTTATGTGTGCTTTTGTATGTCCCAAGGTATGGCCAAGACTACAACTAAATCAAAAGATGTAATTCATAGAAAGAATCATATATCATTATGTCAAGGTTTATAAGATGCAACATAAGCCATCTGTAGTTCATTGCTAGCATACCATAACAGGTGTTGACCATGCTTCATCCACACTTGAGTCCACATGTAATATTGAATTTGGAACCCCCTATACTAGACTCTATCTACCATCCTTTACCAATGGCCTCCTAGAGTTTCACTCCCTATTTACTTATTTAGGGTTTCCTTAGAGCTTAGAAAATTTTACCCTAAAATCTGAAAGATCTAAATTCTTCTCCTAGTCACTGCTCTTAGTCTCTATCAAGTCGCAGATCCACAAAAAGTAAAATTAAACCATTGTTTAACTTGTGATTTACCTAGATCCCTTAGACACATAGTCATAAAATCGCGACTGGAAAATATAGTAACCTTTGCGGCCTTGTGATCTCTCTCCTTTTTGTGACTTGCGACCTTCTCTCTCCCCGCGACCTAATTATCAGACCCATAGTCACTAAGTTGCAATCATGGGTGAAGAAACCAACAACTCCTACAACCTTTCTATTTATGCAACTTGGCATCTACCTCTTGTTGCGATTTGCGACGGACCATTCCTTAGTCGCATAGTCACAAGATTGCATCTGAGAAGGTCAACGACCTATGCGACCTACTCTCCCGTGTGACCTTGCGACTTGTTTTTCTCCATGACTTCGTAATTTGTCTTCTCTTGTGACCTGTCCTCTCTATGCAACTTGTGACACAATTTCATCTTGTGATTCCCCTTAAGCCACAATTTCTACCTGCGACTTGACCTTGCAAATGAAAGTTGCGACTAGTCACTAGATTTGCGACTTGCGACTAGCCACTAGTTTTGTGATTTGCAACCTCCCTATCCTTGTGTTTTCCAATTACGACTTGTTCCTGTGTCTCTCCATATCTCTACCTCTTTAGCTTCCACAACCCTTTGTATTCCCTAAACCCAAACCTTATATCCAGATTTCCCCTTTGTATTCTACACCTAAACTCTATCCTTCTTCATTCTTTGCATATCTCTCTTATGCCCTCACTCTCCTTTGAGATGGCATCTTTGCATGTTGATGAGATTCAACATGAGCCTGTTAATTATCTTTTTGAATCTGTCCCTGATTCTCCTCATATTATGCTCCCTCCTTCATTTGTTGACCATGATTATGAAGCAACAATCCTTCCCATGAAGCATGATACAAGAATGATTCTGTTGCTGGTAAATCAAAATCTTGGATGATTTGGTTTAAAGGGATGCTTCTTCCAATGATCCCTTACAATCTCCTTCATTCACAACCCCAACACAAAGTTTTGTACTATATGATCGCGAGTTGTAGCAAGCGTGTTGATTCATTTCTTTCTCAAGCTGACCTCAATGTCTATGGTTTAAGTTCTGAACTAAATCTAGATGAAACTGAGGCCTCTTCACTTGAACCTTTTCATCCATTGTACCCTCATTTGTTCCATGAATATGATACATAAACTCTTTCTCCAAAATATTTGTATCTTTCTTGGTTCGATTAAAATCATCTACTTGAGGGTGATATTTTACAATCAAAGGATGTGCATATTGAATCCCTCACTCATGATCTATTCAATCAACAATTTCTAATAGCTGAAGAACAAGACCCTACTTCTCAGAAAATTCAATATTGTCCCCTAATTACTTCATCATCATTCTTAACCTTTGAAGAGTCTCATGTAGCAGATGCCCAATCTCACCAAATCGGTGGCTTTGACAACTGTTATCTTATAAAAAATGTATTCTTTGACATTGTTGGACACCTAATCCTAAAGGGTTAGCGTGGAAGCCGAATGGATAAAGCAGTCCAAGGGACCTTGGGATGTGAATCCCAACGGTCACCATATTGTACTATAAATGTACATCTTTTGTGAATAAAATTGTATCGCATGCTTTATCTTTCTATCTGTTTCCCGTTAACCATGTCTGTTTAACAAGGTATCA
>APFE030528308.1:0-12448 GCA_000404065.3 Pinus taeda
AGATAAATTAACCACCAACAACACCCCCAAACGGCAAAAAGATTTAAGAGGTTGCCTAAGTACATATAGTACACCTTCACTTCATCAGCTTACGAGCCCCGGGTTGACAATTAATGAAATCAATTTAGAAACACTAAATTGACCAAACAATTATATGAAGATATTGTATTGTAACCCTTGATAGTTTGTTTTATGTCTCCAACCATGGTCTCTAATTTGAACTTGGGCATGATAAATCACTTCAGTCCTCAAACATCGTTTCTGACTTTGTACTTTAGGGGGAAATATGTTACACGACATTTTTTCACCATTAGGCAAATAACCACTAATTCAAATCTCTCACTATCTGATGAAGTGTTCCAAGCATTCTCTACAATGTTGGAACAAAAAAAGAATGCTAAATAAAATAAGAATCATCGATTAAATTTCTCAAAAAACCTATTTTTAAGCACTTGCGAAATTTCCCTAGCCATTGCCTATGCAAGTGCAGTTTTGACCATTATGCAATGTGAAATCATACGCTCTGTCTTCCACTAAATATTGTGTAAAACTCTTAATGAAGATAAAAATAAAAAGTGATTTCTAGAAGCTTTTTTGGAGGAATATTTCCAAACTAAATGCCTTGAGCCCCTACATACTTGGGCCTCATCCCTTTGTTCATGGAGCCAATTCCCTCTCTTTGTGGAACCCCAATCCACCTCTTTATGGATCTCATCCCTTGTGAAGAGGATCCAAAACCTCCTCCTCTTGGCCTATAAATTCAACATAGACCAGATGGTAAGGGGGGGACTTTTTGAATGTAAACATATGTTGTTGGATTGGGGCTCAAAGATTATCACTCAAGGAAGGATTGGAGACTATTTGGAAGAGGGCTACAACCTCAATGCCAAGGGTGTGTTTCTCCTTATTTAATACTAATACGAAAGAAAATTTATTTCCCACTGTATTGTTCAATGGAGCTGATGTATTATGTGTTTACTTCCATTTTTCCATTGATAATGATATTGGGTACTAGTTTCCTTGATATCTAGTATGTGTTTTATTGATTCATTTACCTATCATATGCGTTTGATCCTTTTTTGTTATTATGTTTGTATGTATGTATTCTAAGCATTGAGGAGCTGCATCAAACCATAGAGAGGATCTTAATCAGGAATTTCATTTGAAAGGTATGGATTTCATATTCCAGCATTCTTCCTTATGACCCAATAGGAATGAAATCAAGGAAAGATTGACTATCTTGTTTGTTTGTTAATAGATTCAATCATTGAATCTAGGGAGATTTCTCTTGTTTGTAAAAGCTATGTTTCTGCCGTAATAACATCCTTTCTCAAATTCTGAATCATTTGTTTTTTTTTTATGGAACGCAACATAAAGGGATTTGTGGAGGAGGTGCAGCAGTATGCCATAAAAGGCATTCACACTTATAATTCTGGATACATATAGGGGAAGGATCAAATACAAAATCATGTATCATTGCGTGTTGGATTCTCCTTTTAATGATGGCCTCCAAAATTGACAGATTACAAATTTATGGGGATTCAAAATTTATAATGAATTAGTAAAATGGTGCCTCAAAATTGAATGGCCTAAAATTAAAAAAATGGATGGATAGAATAGTAGGTCTGACAAGGAACTTTGTTGACCTAAGGTTTAAGCATATTTACATAGAATGTTATCATAAGTTTTATTCTTTGTCTAAGAAAATTCTTACAATTCAAGTTGGATGTATCCACATTCAAGAAAGGCATGGTAATGAAGTTTTAAGGGATGGAAAACTCACGATGACATGAAGGCATCATCTTATTGATGGTTTGTCTTAATTTCCTTATATTATCTCCCTTTGCTCTTGATGAGGCTTATTTTTAATGGGAATCTTTATTTTTTGTTCTGATCAGTAAAATGGAGATGGATAGACTCCTTACAGATCAAAACTTTATAGAGTGTACTACTTGATTCTACTGGTTTCTATGCCAGTTCCTAAAAGCATCTGAGGACATTGATGTCTCTTTTTGGAAAAACTAATGGACATATATCGGTTACATGTTGCAATATGTACTTCTTTTTAACTCTAACAAAAATGTGTTTACTCTTTTATGGAAAAAAATAGGATTATATGTTAAAAGTAATTGCTTCTTTTAAATATAAATATTTAACTAAAATTTTATATTAGGAAAAAGACTATACATTTTGATCATTTTTATTGGGAAAATATTATATTTCTTATTTTCACTTTCTCGAATAACTTGTGTAAATATTTGAATTCTTATAATGTGTTATTTACATAATCCCAATTTATAAGAAAATATCTATATTTATATTTATATATTATGTTTATAAAATATCATTTTCTCAGTGTCTTATAATTATCATATATTGAGAGGATCAATTTTTTAAAAGTGAAAAAAATTTCCTTAAGTTTTTTCGAATTTATAAAGGGTTTTAGCTTAATGGACTTGATTTTTGTGGGTGAATGACAAATCCATCATTAATATGTATCATCAATAAATCTATTTAGATATGTGGATGGTAAAAGAAAGAAGCGATGGGATCAACATGAATACACTTGGACATAAATGTTCTCTTTTGAATACACATGCATTCTTAAATATCCAACTTTCCCATTCCTCAAATGGCCACCAAGGAAACCAAATCAACACTAAGGAGAATAGGAGAATGAATGTTAAAAAATATGCACTCTAAGAATGCACATGCCTCATAGGAGCGCACACATTATTGTAAGGCATATTTAGAAAACATTTGTTATTGGGTTGTTTTACCAATATATTGTACAAGAAACTTTATGGGAGATTGAGAAAATTTAGGGCAAAGAATTTAGGAGATCTTGACCATTGTTGGAAAACTCTATTAACATGGTCTTCATTACATTCCTAGTAGGTATATTTATGGAATTTGTTTTTTTGTTTTAATAATTTGTTTAATTGGAAAAGTAAAGTAAATTGCATTTCCCCTTGTTAAATTGCAGGACATTTTATTAATATGGGACCTAGTCAAAACCCAAACCCAACGTCACATAACAATGAAACACCAACTATAACCCATAATTAGTAAGCATTAACATGAGAATTTATGTAGGGTTCCCTCCTAAAACCCTCATACTTGACTTGAAAAATACCATAGATCCCTCTTATTTGTCGCTAACCACTTCCCTAGACACAATTGTATCTTCCATTCCAAATTCCCAAGAACAATTATGTAATATGTCTAATTACAGGGCCAAAATGTTGCATTTTATAGGATAGGTCTACATAAATACATAATTAGAGACCTAAACATTTCAGAACAATAAATAATGGCATTGTTTATTGAAACAAGAACCCAATTATAGCTAGAAATCACAAAGAAGTGAATTTGTAAGGACTAATACACCTACCAACCTTTCATGTACTATTAGATGGATAGGTGGTTCATGGCATTTGGAATATGTCTGTTCAGTAATAAAGAGTTGCATTTTTATTTCCATTAGGAAATTATGGGAAGAGATTATATTGGGTGTCAATGTGAACTACATTAACAAAGGTGAATTCCAATGGTTAAGTCATGGGTTGCATAGGATAGAGAAAAATCTTGCCATGACCTAGCATTAGGTTCTTATCCTCTTACGTGGATGCATAACCCCCATACCTGACATCCTCCATAAGTAAAGAGAATTAGAAAATATTAGACCTCCAAAGAAACCTTGAATCATAGCTTAGTGCAAGATAGCACTTTCATAGTATTATGCTGCCAAGAGTGACCTAAAAGTGTTATTTCTAGAGTGGTTTGGCTTGTTGCTACAAACTCTAGTAGGATTTGAAGAGGGGAACCCTATAAGGCTAATACTAGACCAAGTAACAACAATGGGATGATGGTCCATTGTTAGTATAGCCAAAACACCCTACTCTTTTTGGATTTTCTCCAATGGGAGAAGTATATGTACATGATAAGGTCACCGAGTAAGTATTCTGCGGCTCTATGGGCAAGGAGACATAAGGGGTCTTCAATGGAAAGACACAATTTATACTCAAGGATCTAAGAGGAGGCAATACACTTTCCTTGAAGAGAGACCTACTAAATGCAATATAATACCTAATGATTGATTGATGAGTTGATAGTGGGGATGGCCAAAGGCCAAGGTGAAGACAAAAGGGTTTCCAACAATATATTCCAACAAAGCCAAGGTACAAGAAACCCTCAAGAAGCCCCCCAGTTGAGGCTAAATCCAAATTGGGCTTTGTCTTAGGGCAAGAAAATTTAAGGATAAAATTGAAGTGAATTCATACCAAGGGGGTTGATTTTGAGGAAACTAACTATACCTTTAACATTTAGAATCTCCAATCCCAAAAATCCTTCTTCCTTAGAAATTCACACCATGTCATAGTTTTGACGCTGGGCCTTAAAGGGGAGGAATTAGGGAAAGAAAGAGAGATAAAATTTATGGTTAAAAATTTTAATTGATCACCTACAAGGACTAGTCCTAGGGTTACTATAATCTATGGGCTCTTAAAATTGATTTACTTTTGAGAATGAGTAAGGATATATGGATACCCTAACATTATAAACCTAACCATGACCTTTCTAAGGGATAAAACTTCACTTGGGAGAACTAGCATGAGATCTCCAATGGGATTATCATTCACATATCAAACTATGAGTAATGCATGCAATAATTTTACATAGTTTCCATTCAATTGATATTTACCAAATTAAGGGCTTCAATTTAACTTAGATCAACAATTTCTTCCATACATTAGACATGAAAAAATAGAAATATGTAATAAACATAGGAATTACAAGATAATATGCATGTACAATCCAAATATTGATCCAAAGTGACATCTCCAAAGGAAAATAAATTCTAGGGAAATTTTTTACTCCAATAGATAACATATTTCCCATTAGGCAAGAGGTTGCAAATATCAAGGGAGGTTGAAATTTTGAATCCAAGTGATGATGAGAATTCAAGTGTCTTGTCCTCTATTTATATGAAGAGAAATAGATAAATTAATCCTAAAATACCCTAATCAACAAGTACAATAAGAATGATGAGGTGGGTGACAAGTCAACCCACTAGCCTAAGTATTAAACATAAGAATTTTCCCACACATGTGAGTTGTTGGGCTAGGAGTGCTGACACCATCCAGTTGTAGGGATATATGAGAAATGTGTTAAGCCATTTTGGTGCCAAACTAGGTGTATAAGCCTTTTAAAATCATCCTCTGAGGCTTGGCACTAAAATCTATATTAATTCCCCTTTCTGGACCCCAATTTTTATCTTGGACCATAAAGGTGGTCTCATAGGTCTTCAAATAGCCATAGTGTCAATATTTTATCAAACATTGAGGACTTCCAAGATGGTGATAGTCCTCGCATGTCTCAAGGACTGAGACCATCCTCATTTCGGCCATTGCTTAGCTATTATCCATCATGAATTGTTAAGCTAGATGGGGGTGCATTGGGTCCAAGTGCATCATCCGAAAAAGTCATCATGTAGGGAAAAGTGTCAACATGTTGTGGGTGCTAGAGGTGCCAAAGGGTGTGTATGATACTCTACTACTACGTGGATTCCCATGACTCTCATCTCTTCATCTATGAATGTCAATATACTTCTCTGGAGGTTGAGACCCTAGTTACAATGCCTAAGTCATGGTTGTGGAACCACCTAATAATCACATCACAAAGTCTAGAAAGCAACAAATTATTCTGTACAGTAATCATTTTTGCATCTAAGAAGACCAAACTTGAGAGTTATTGGATATTTGACACATGAAATAAGGCTTTCCTTCCAAATTGGAGGATTTAAACTCAAAATGGTGTTTCCTCCATAGGTAGGATTAGCTAAAGGACAACCCTATTAGGTGTTTCTAGCCCCCAAGGGGAAGCGTCATTTCCTCAGTACACCGTTCAATTAATATGTGTAATGTGAGAAATCATAGTAATAGAGGGGAGAAGACTTCATAGCCAAGTTCCATGGTCAAGGGGGCCAACATGATGGGGATCCATAACTTTATTATATAGATGTGAGGAGGGATCAATTGTGGATGCATGAGTTACCAACCTAGCCTTTGTGTTTCCACCCCTCTTATGTGCCATTTAATTTTTCCTAATTTCTATTTATAATAATGTTGGTAGCTCAAAGGGTTAGAGCTTGCTTTATATACTGCATAACATTTTTACTATCCCTTGATGATGAGGCATCTAATTTCCCCTCTAGGTTGGGACACGCAAAGGGTTCTTTCATGATGTATAGGTGAAACGTGATCCTTAGGAAGCAGGCTATGGCCATAATGGGTGAGGTAGAGGTTAGGTGAGGATTTTTCCCTCATGCTAATGTGTATTTCCCATCCATATTTAGAATTTTTATCTTATTGTTGTGTCCATTATTTTCTCTTTCCTTTTATTCTAGATGCATAAACCACTTACGCGCAAGTTTCGAGCCCTATCTAGTTATGACAATGTGTGGGTGCCAAATATCAGAGAACCAATAGTCAGTTGAACATAAAAGAATGGAGGTGAAATATAGGGTTTATAATGTAAGATGGAAAGTGTTAAGTATGGAATTGGGATAGATGGGACACAGTATCTCAATCTAGGATTCCCAAGTAGTGTCGCTCCTATACTCATTGGGCCATTATGGGATGTCCCACTGGACTAGGGTTGAATATTAACCCCACATTTAGGGTAAGGTAACAAGGTCACAATCAAACCCCCTCCATCTTCAAGGTCACCCCATAATGCATGCCAAAATCAAAAGGAACAAAAAGGCATAAACACTCGATTGGAAAATGAGTTAAGTACGTTTTGATCATAAGCCCACCATTGTTCATGTTCTCCTATGAGATGGGTAACCAGTCATATGGTAGATACATGGTGGATACATGTGGCATAGATGAAAAGTGGTACGTCATTGACTAGTGGTGGTTATCAAGGGCTACTCATTGGTTGGCTAGCTAGAAGTGAAGTGTTGGAGAACAATTCTCCTACGGGATCAACCACTTTTGGTGGGTAACATCTAGCTCCAATGCGGACATGACCTAAATGTAGAGCACATGATCCACCTACTTGAATGAGGAGTTGATGAGAACTCCAAATATCCCTAGGATCATAAACCTATAGCCTACACATTTCAATCAAACATGTTTTGGAGTATGTGTACTAGGTGTAGGGGTATCATGCATGCTTTATATTATAGTATAAATTGACACCAAAAATAAAAACTAATCTAAATGAAATGTATTATATATGAAACATGATAAAAATTATTTTATCATATAAAAAAAGTATGCAATGCACCTACAATACTATGTTGATATGTATACATTGGTCAAACTATAATCATATAATTAATGCAACCAACATATTATAAAATCAATATGACTCCCTTTTCCCATATAATTAATCATGGAATAGTGCAAACCCATCATGACAACTATCTATATGGTATTCATATGTTGAATCTCAAGGGTAAGGGGTGGATAATGCTATGGAGCTGCTTCTGGTTATGAACCAAAGGATACTACAAATGGGGGCAGAATTAGAGAAAGCTCTGTAGGACAAGCAAGGGGAATCAGCCTCCCAGCCCCCTCAAGCTTCAACAAATCTTGAACCTGCCCCTCCAACACAAGCAGCAGCAACCCCTCCTGCTATTCCAACACCTACTACAGCTACATCAGCAACATGAGCAATAGTAGAAGCAACAACAGCAGCAGAATCCAGCATGGACATGGAGGAGTTGATGAAGGCTGTTAAAGAGCTGGAAACTCAAGTCACTGAAATAAATATTGCCAAGGAAAAACTGGCCAAGATGGAGGCCAGTTATGACAAATAAAAGATGACAGTGGCAGAAAAGGAAAGAGAAATAAAGGCCTTGGAGGCCAAAGTGAAAACTCTGGAAAAGGAGTTGATTTTAGGTAAAACCCTAGCAGAAATAAAGAAGACTATTTGGGCCAAAATTGGCCAATATATACAGGACCAATGGAGGTCCATTTAGGCAATTTTTGAACAAGTTGAGGTAATAGATCTAGCTCATGTGGAGATTCAGAGAGCCAGGACAGCCCTGGGAATAATGCCCGAGGAGGCCACCAGAATGATTCATTTCCTCAATAACCACACTAGAGAGGAATTGGCTGCTCTACAAATAAGCAGCAGAACAGATACAATCCTCACAGCCAAAAAGGTATTGACCTTGAGGAATTTTACTCAAACATTGGAGAGGAAGTGTCAGGAGATGAAGGCAGAGATAGATGAATTTAGAGCTAAAATGGCTATACTAAAGGACAAAGGACTGCCAAGCCTAGTGAGTGGCATAGGACAGCTGCTGTCATATAATCAGTATATGAGAAGGATCAACAATTATGTTGAAAACCATATCACTGCATCCAGCAGCTCCACAGAAGAAGCAGGGCCTCCCTCTGGGCAATCTCTCTATGACAAGCTGGAAAATCTGTTCTTTATTGAACGTGAAATAAATCATCTGTTCGAAGTCCCTCCAAACTTTTACAGACATATAGAGGCAGATGAAATAGTGGTAAAAATAAGGAGGCATCAGCTACCCCCAGCTGATTGGTGGCAAGCAATGCTGGAGATTTTGCCCAGATAATTCCACTTTGCTTTTTACCTTTTTTGAGAAAAATCAAAGTCTACAGTTCAGCAGGCAGATCAGAATACAGGTACAGAAAGCAGCCGTACAGGTGACTCAGCAATGCACCCAGACAACAGGCTAAATTAACGCGGAGTTAAAGGCACAGCTACAGCCTACTTTCCAGAGCCATAAAGTCAAATCTAACTGACAGAAAAATATCAGTTATCTCAGCATTAAATGCTATATTTATGTTGTCATTTACTTTTTGTAAGAGAGTTGGTGGTGAAATTTATTGCACAATAACTCTCTACTGAGATATTTTATACCCTATTTTGTATATATATCCCCTCAGAACGCATTGAGGGTCAGTTGTAGTGTAATTCTTTCTGAAGAGATCTTTTGTATTCCGGAGACTTTTTGATAATACAAATTGCTGATGGAGATTTCTGGTTCCGACGCTGTCTGAAGATGGATATGTAAAGCTCTTTTTTGTTGCAGAATTCCTGTGTCATTTGGTGAATCAATAAGTTTCTCTTCACTGTGTATGTGTTTCCTGTGTATTCCATAACTCTTATGTTTTCATAATCTTAGTAAGTAGAGAAAAAGAATAGCCTAGGATTTGTTTCAAACACCCTATGCTCAATCTCTATTTCTAAATACGTTTTCTTCTGGATTAGCCATAGATATGAATTCTTAATTGCTCATGTCTGAACTTATCCTATCATGGTGAATACTGTTTAAGAATTCTTAACTGCTCTTAAGCAATACCTTCATGCTTCTTCATTTAGCGTAGTGAAAGATTCTTAATTGCCTTTCACTCACTAATTCCATAATTTTCATCATCAAATCTGATAAATTGTTTCACATATGCCTAACTTTCTCTGCAGCAACACTCTGTCTTCATAAATCCACTTTCGAAAGCACAAATACCTCAACTCCATTGCCCAATGGAACAAACTATCCTGTAATCTGTATCTCAGTTCTATCTGAATTCACCAACCCACCAAATTCAAACAAACAGTGCACCATAACTAGCCTAAAACATTCATCAACAAAGCTAAACTATAAAGAGAGAGCCCTCTCTGGTTGCACGTAGGCTAGGACCTATAGCTAAAAGATTGGTCAGTGGTTACCTCGGTCGTATTCCCTTTAGGAAGTAGGGAACAACCTGAGTGATAACAACGTGATGGAGAAATAATGGAGAAGAATTATCAACCCCTTTATGTCTTTGAGAGGGGTTTGTTCTTCATGCTTTACCAGCATGGCCCTAGTTGTACCATTGAGGATGATAGCAGAAAATAGGAAACATCTGATGAAGCTCATTAGATTTTTTTGAAGGATAGGCCAAGTTATCCACTTGAAGGTAGGGGATTTTGGTTCTTATATAAAATGAGGATTGTGCCTTACCTTGCATCATCTATGATGATAAGGAAGATAATATTGTTGATGTGTTAGGGCCATCTTTATATCTTCCCATTATCACCCCTTAGTCATATTTGGATCCCATGAAGGTTAAGCATAATGGGCCATTGTTCCATTTCCTTTTTGAGCTTAATTATCATCACATGTAGCTTGGCCAACCATCTCACCCATTATGTCACTCAGATCATGTCCTTGACAGCATCAAGGAGAGTTGTATGTCTGAGGTGGCTCTTCAATGAAATCTCATGAGCTTGATCAGTGACTACTACATACTTAGGTTTCAAGAGAAGATTCAATGGTCACACAAATATTCCTCTTTCCCCTCTTCATGGTTGTATTGGGTCATTATATTACTTTTCATCTATATTAATTCTTTAATGGTGGAAAAAATGGATGAATCGACTCATAGGGCCATTTTTACTGGTGAGTCCTAGTTTGGTAAATCAAGTTTTGAAACCTTTTGGGAGAATTTTTATGCATCAAAAAAAAATTTAGGGTAAAATTTTTTTCACTTTAGCGATGTAACACTTTTCATATTCTTCCCACAAGTACCTTTCCAACGGTGTAAAAATATCCTCAATGCAAGTATATATTCAAAATTTCTGCCACTCATAATTTGACCTTCCTGTTTTCACCTTTATAATTCAAGAGGATACCATGTTAGCCCCCATTATTCATGGAAAAGTGCCTAGCCATCTGAATGTGATGAAGAATAATATAGAAGGTTCCATGTTGTAACTATGGTTAAGATTTGAGGTAGTCAAATATGTTAAACACACATGGGCAGCAAGAGAAATATGAAAGATAAATCATGAGAGTACAATTTTTATTAACAAGAGATATACATTTATAGTACATTGTTATGACCATTGGGTTCCACATCCGAAGGTCTCTTAGACTACTTTGTCTATTCGGCTTAAACACTAACCCATTGAGGATGAGGTGTCCAACATTCCCCCCCCTTAATCCGAAGGGTTATGAATGAGTCCAAGAAGAGAGTTGTAATACAAAATGTGCAAAAATGCATGGCAGCATTAGGCTGAATGTGCTCTATTAAATGTTGGTATAAAGGGTGGTGGTTTAGGGATGATCACCAACACTGGAATGCTTAGTGCAGTTCCCGGAACTCTTCCAAAACTGGCAAGAAGCTGAAGTCTTTTGCTAGAGGAGGTGCTCCTATTGTTTTGAAGAGGGAAACCTTCAACCAATAAAGGGAGGTCTCACCCCGCATAAAAGGGAGAACTTCAACCTGAAAAGGGAAGTCTCAACCTGTGATGGTTTGAGGATGACCCACAACTCTGGAATGCTTAATGCAATTCCTGGAGCTCTTCCAAAACTGGAAAGAAGCTGGAGTCTTCTGCTAGAGGAAGTGTTCTCACTTTTGTTCCTGGAATTCTTCTGAAACTGGCAAGAAGCTGAAGTCTTCTGCTAGAGGAAGTGTCTCAGATTGCCAACTTAAGGCATGTTCACGAGCATCTTTGTATCTGGCTACAACTCTGAAACTCGTGTGGCAAGTTGTGGCTCAGGCTCGCTTGATGTGGCTTTGAAGCTTGTAGATGACCATCATTTCCCCCCCTGCCAGATACAAGGTGAGATGATGGAGAAAAATAAACTGCAAGACTGTTCAATAATCTGGAACAACTTCCGACATGTGTTTGGAATATCTTCTTGGCTGTTGATGCCCATTTCCAAGAAGCAATCCATCCAAGATGAATCTTTGTTCTTGCAGGACGTTTGTTTTTGAAGCATCTGTGTGAATGATGGCTAGTTTTATGATAGTGCTTACATGGATGAAGATCAAAACAGTGATCTTTCAAATGGCCAACTTGATCACAATGTTGGCATTTCACAATCTATTGTTGTTGTTGTTGCGGTGGAAGAGGAGTATAATCTGGAACATCTGGAGGTGAATTGTCATGAATAAATCCAACACTTTGAAACTCAATGGGCTTTGAGTAGTCTAGAATATGAAACGACAAGTCCTTGTCATATCCAAGACCAATTCTGTGCTTGTTGTGGACAAGTTATTCCCAAGGTTTGATGATGGGCTTGGGAAGTGCAAACTGAGTTTCTGCATCTGCATGTACAACTGCTGCTTTATTGGATACTAAATCTGCTTTATTGACTTGCTTCTGATGGGTTGCAGTCTCAATGTTCTGAACAGAAACATGTCCAGAATGATGATTCCTTTGTTTTAATTCTTCCTGTTGAAGCTGAGATTCAAGTTGTAAAAAGTCAATCTTTTCATGTACATCTTGTAAAAAACTATGAATATCAGTGAGAAAATCCTTGTTGATTTTGATTGTATTATCCATAGTAGAGAGTATTATATTGTCCACTAACTCTAATATTGCACCAATTGGAGCTATTTTTAACCTCAAAAAATAGTAAAACAATGAGGAAAAGATGGACACCAATTGCTCTTTTATATAAACTTATGGCAAC
>APFE030528313.1:4403-16628 GCA_000404065.3 Pinus taeda
ACATATTTATACATGTCGAAGCATCCAATACCATGGACCGAAAACCATTGCATCCAATACCATGGACCGAAAACCATCTCGTCCAAAAATATGTGCGAAAATCATGCACAAAACCATAGGTGGGTGTGCCCATCCTAACATAGGGTCCAAAACCAAAATTTTCTAGGGCGCTGCCCTGGACCCCATCAATTGGGGTTACGGGTACGCCTCAAACCCCCTGTGACCCCCTACTCCACCCCTGCTACATAATTGGTGCAACGAAGGGGGGCTCCACTCCCCCTCTAACCCCACGATTAACTATGTGGGCTAGCCGTGGAAAGAATATAACACAACCCAACATTCTCCCACTTGTTGCTTTCTTTCCACACGGGGCCACAGGAGAGATTAGGATGGATAGGGTGGGAAAGGAAGTAGGTCAAGATGGATAGGAGGATATAGATTAGTTGGAGACTCTTGATGGGAAGTAATGTCATTGTCTAACTTATCAAATTTTATTGCTATAACTCTCTCTAGTTTGCTATGCTTTCAAACTCCTTGCATCTTTTCATTCTAAATTCAGGACGAATTTTTCTGAAGGAGGGGTGTATGTAATGCCCCACTTAAACCTTATCCTACAAATTTTGTTAATGTTTACATTATCTAAAAATATTGAGAAATATTGGTCTGATATAAAATTCATGATTTCTATTATTCTAATTCCCAACTTACCTTCTCAAATTGAATCTTAGGTAGGATATGGTCTCCTTTCATTATTTGAAATAATATATGTATTCATCTCACATTCCCCAATATACCCTCACATTTAATAGGGAGAATACATTATCCTCTCCATTTAATTACATCTCACATTCCCCAATGTACCCTCACATTTACTTGGGAGAAGACATGGTCCTCTCCCTCAATTATATATATAATATATATATATATAATATATATATATATTCATTTCACATTCCCCAATGTACCCTCACATTTACTTTGGAGAAGACATAGTCCTCTCCATTTCATTATCAATATATATATATATTCATCTCACATCCCCAAATGTACTTTCAGATTTAATTGGGAGGGGACATGGTCCTCTCCCATTAATTTCCCAATTTTATATTCATGTCGGATTTCCAAATGTACTCCCAGCTTTACTTGGGAGAAGAGAAGTCAACTGTAAGGATGGATAAAAAGTTAATGACATTAATGAGAGGTGGTTGAGATGGAAAAAAGAGGGAGGGTATAAAAAGGGAAGGGGGAAGCGAGAAAGGGGGGGTTGGGGGTCTTGCTTATGATTGTGGGGTTGGTTGTGATTTGAAGACTTGTTGTGTTTTTAGAGACCTTAGGAACCTATGGAGGTTTCTTGGGTTGTTGAGAGGAGGGAAATACTATTATCTTGGTTTGGATCATTCATCTTGGACACACACACTACATCTGGTTGGACTTGGGCTCAGAGGGCTAGGGAACCTATGGAGCTTTCCTGGGCTAGGGATTATTTCCTAGTTGGCTGGGAGGTAAATCTAGTTGGGTCCGTCAAGAGGGGTGTTCAACAGGAGCAACAGGACAAAGGCATCTCCATCAGCCACTGGTACAGGTATTCCCCCTTATATTACTCTTGAAACTTTTATTAGAATGAAATATTCACCTTAAGTTATGCTGATTAAAATGTAAATGGTAAAATTTAATTTGTTTAAAAGTCTTATAAGGAAGTAAACTATTGCCTCTTATTGCATTTAATTTCAGAAGAAATTAAATCTATTAGCAGACCCTAGGATAGGGCTCTTAGACAAGTTCTCTCTCTCTCTCTCTATCTTCCCTCCAACCCTATCACTATCTCACACCCTCCATATTTGTGTATCCCTCTCTCTCTTACCCTTCACCCCCTCTCTCACTCCTCCTCTCTCTCCTCATTCCTCCTCTCCCATGTCCTTCAGTTTATCTCCTTCAATGCAAGTAATCAAATAGGATTAAAAATCACCATCTACATTGAAATTAATGCATCTAATTCAAAAATTCTTCTTCCCTCTCTCCCCCCTCCATCTATATCTATATCACCCTTCATCTCTCCTTAATTGTCTATCTATCTTACCCACTTTCATCTATATCTATATCTACCTCCATCTCTTCTTATTTGTCTCAATATCTCATCCACCTCCCCAAACGCACATGCTTTCTCCCTCCATATATATCTATCTCTCCCTATTTTTATCTCTCTCTTCTTCCCTCTCTTCACCTTCCATCTACATATATATATCTCTTTGTCTCTCTATATCACCCCCAAAAAATACACACTCTTTCTCAATATTTATCTATCTCTCTTTCCATCTTCCTCTCCCTCCCTCTTCCTCTCCCTCTCTCTCTTTCTTCCCCTTCTCTCCATCTGCCCCCCCCCCCCCCTCTATCTTTCTTCCCTCTTGCTCTCCTCTCTCCCTTTCTCTCCATCTCCCTTATCACTCCCTCTGTTTCACTCCACCTTTCTCTCTTTGTGTCTTTCTTTTTATCTCCTGTTTCTCTCCCTTCCTCTCTCCTTCTGTCTCTCACATCCAAGCTCTCTTCCTTCCTCTCTCCTCTTTTCTCTCTTGCTTCCCTATGTCTCTTCCCCTTATCTCTTTGTCTCTCTCTCTCTCTCTCTCTCTCTCTCTCTCTCTCTCTCTCTCTGCGCTCCAACTCTGTCACTAGCTCTCCTTCTCTCCCCCTCTTCTCTCTATCTCTCCTTCTTTATCTCTCTATCTCACCCCCAAACATATACACTGTCTCTCCATCTCTCCTTGTCATTCTCTCTCTCTCTTTCTCTCTCTCTCTCTCTCTCTCTCTCTCTCTCTCTCTATGTGATTCTTCATTCATTCCAACTCCATTTCCTTATCCCTCCCTCTCTTCATGTCTCTCAAGTCCTCTCATATCCTTCCTCTCTCTCCCTTTCTCTCACTCACTTTATCTGTCCACCTCTATCACTATGTCTTTGTTCTTCCATCCTATGTATATCTAGAGTTAATATATATCATGATATATTAATATAAAATTATATAAAAACAATTAATATATATTAAATAACATGTCTAACCAAGTATAAAATAATAAATATAGATATATTAATATTTATATTAATATTAGATTTAATGATAGTTTTTACATGGCATGATAACAAAATTTTCAAATATTACAACTTTGAAGTGGAAATATTTATGTCCTTAGAGATTTTAATATATCCATAGGAAATGGTTTTATTTTCAAATATCCATTTTACAAATATTTAATTAAAAGAAATATTAAAAGATTTTGGAGCAAGTATTTGGATTCTTTGTGTTGAAATAATTTTTTTACTTTATTTTAAGAAATGGTATTGACTTTGTAAAGAGTAAAGATGTTTAAAATTTTAAGTGATTTGGAATTTGAATATGATAAAATAACTATTAAAGGTTAAGATAATTGTATTACAATACAATTATCTTATTGGTTTAATAATTATTTTATCATATACCTTGAGTTTGAATAACTATATAAAACATTTAAATTAATTATTTTTATTTTTAGATTTTTTGTTTGATTAACATGAGCAAAATTTCAACTTTGATGATGGATGTGTAGAAATTTTGAATAATATGACACATATTCACAAAGATTATCCCGATTATACACTAATTGCGGAATACATGCATAATACATAACCTCCTCTAGGTTGATCATGAATTTAGCAGTATTAAGAAACATTCACATGCGCACATTGAAGCATCAATCACACATATCAACACAGTATGTACCCGGGGAAAGCATAAAGTTGAAAACCCCCAACTATCTGTATATTATATTGATTGAGAATATGTAACAATACATAGTACAATACTCCTCACAAGTACTCAGTACTATCTCCACCTGTTACACACAAAACTAGCTCAGATCTGAATCAATCACAGGTTCAAATCTCCTCTACTGCTTTTCCTGCCTCCACTGCACAATCCTTCAAGAGAATGGATTATAATGGCTCAAGCAAACTCGTATTTACTTGGCAAAATCACGTGAGCACAAGCTACAATTGCCTTTGGCCTCATTGGCATTACTCAATCCATTGCATGTGCAAATCTCATGCACAACTGATAGTCACAACTCACCCTTTCACTTACCTCTAACACCTGTCTCTGATGACTGTCCATGCACTGAGTTAACTGATGTATTCTTTAGTTTCTTTATGAGTTAATAATTAGTGAATTAATTAATATTTAATTCACACAACTTATCACTAGTGTATTCTTCAGTTAGATTGAATACAACTAATTCAACTAAGTCAAACTCAACACAACTCCATTAACTGCTCATCCAACTCCACAGAACTCAATCATTGAAGTTCTAACTAAAGTCCTTCATGCAATAGCTCAAGCAACCCATAAGAACCACGTATTTCCTTCTTGCAGCTGCATGTGCCACATTCGTAGCCGAACTGAAGTGCTGCAAGAGGATAAGATAATGTTTATAGTCCAAATATTATTAAGAGCTAATAATATTCGACTATTCTATTTTTAGCCTGGCAGTCTAAAAATATACTTCGCCCATATGTCTAAAAATAGAGGTCCATCTATTTTTACCAACTTGACCAAACATCCACAAATAGCATCCTACAACTCATAGACTATGATCCATATGTCTAAAAATAAACAAAGTCTAAACATAGACTTTGCACCAAAAATAGCCTACGAGACCACTTAGTGAAGGCAACTTCTTTTCACTAAGCTTCGTCATCTTGTTGCATTCTCACTAGGATGGACAGGCTTACATATCATGCTAACTTGTAGAATAAGCTTCTCAATACAAACAAAAAAATCCTATTTTAAAAACTTATTATTACTTTAATTTTTAAATATATTTTATTAAATTTATTAATTAATGTAAAATATTAACATATTATTTAAACTCATAAAAATAATCCATAATAGGTTGCCCAAAATCTTCTAATACATAATTAAATATAAAATATTTATATTAATATAAAAAATATATTTTTTTTCAAAATATATTTTTTTATATACTAAAATTAATGTACTCCTACTTTGAATAGTGTGAATTTTGCACATTATAAATATCATTGGAATATTGTTCTGTAGTAACTTGTCAATTTGTATAATATTAAATAAATTTAATATTTTGAAAAAATTTAAGAATTTTTTATAATTCAAATTTATGATTTGCAAATCTTTGGAAAAAATTAATCCAATCTATATATATTTTTAAATTTAATCTACAGAGAATATGTATTCAACTACAGAGAATACGTATCGTCTTGCTTCTCTCTCGCCTGTCGCTCTTTTATGAGCACCCTGTTGCTGTTGACTCAACGACCATTCAACATCGATTATGGCCGCAACTAATTTTAGTTGGGGAATGGCGGTGCGAATATTATTAATATATTCTTATCATGCTACGTATCTTGTTCTGAAAAGGGTAGCCAGGTGGTAACTGCTATGACAAACATTGGCCCCATCTCCCTGCAAGTCTTTTCATTCTAATTAATCTCCCCTAACAACCCATGGAGATATCTTCACGGCGGAGGAGGCCGGTAACGTAAACCACACTCTAATAAAATCCACATTAAACTTTATTTTACTTTTTATATTATATGCAAAATTTCAATTTAACGATTTCTAAAATATTTAATTTGTTATTATTAAGTGTGTATTATTTTTCTATTTTAACATCTAAAATATTTATACAATGGGAAGAGTAGATGTCTTATAGTGAATTTTGCGATTGTTGGTTTGTACATTGTTTAAAAGAGAATATGTGCCTGTTAGATTTGCAAGTGATGTAGCACTTATACGAAAACAATTACAACAATACTATCATTAATAGAATAATATATATTACCTCATGGTAATCATTTATATTGTTATATTGTTATCTATTCGAAAGAAATGTTAAAGAAAATCATTTATGTGGTGTGGCAAGAGGGATACATCCTTTTCCATTAGATCTGGGTGGCTTTTTTTTATGTGCAACTTAGACAACCATTTCACAACTTATACCTACAACTTAAACCTATTGGATCTTTGGCTTTAACTCTTCCAAATGCAACTCTCGAATAACAATGAACAATGCTTGGAGAAAGCTTGTATTCTTTGGTGGATTAGTTGGAACATGATCATGCAGCGAAAATTATTGTTATGCTTTTGGAAATGGACCAAATTGATGTTCTTGTTTTGTTGAAGTCTCCTAAATCCTTGATGGATAAAGCTACAAAAGCGATGGAGATTCTAAAGAATGTGGCACAAGCTCAACCAAATCCATTTAATTAGCTTGCATTGTTATCTTTGAATAAGAATCTTATGTCGTAATCTCATGTCTCTAAGGGTTCTAAATTTGTCTAGAACTAGTATAACAAGGTTGTCAATGTCAATGTAGGGGCTTACACTGATTGAGTTCCTTGATATGAGTGGCTAATGGGAATTGATAGAATTTCCTTAGAGCATTGGTAATCTCTTAGTGCTTCAAGTTTTAAATCTTTACTTTTATGTATAGTTGAAGGCTTTTCCCAATACAATAAGAGGGCTTAAAGAGTTGAAGCACATTTATTTAAGATGGTGTCATAAGATGGTGCTCAATTCACATGATAGTGGTCAACTCACTTCATTGAACCAATTGATCTTTCCCATAACTTTGGAACCTACAAGGGTTTCTAGTGTAGGCGATCTCATAAATATCACAAGTATGAGGATATTGGAAGCATCTCTAATTTCAGATGGTTTAAAGGTGAAAACCAACGTAATTTTCGTCCATTTTTATGAGATAGATTGATAGGTGATGACCAACCTGTTGGTAGCTATGACAATATGTGGACAAGATGATGAGAATTTACAATTCTTGTATGTCTTTGGAATATTCGATTTATTGAGCCTTTATTGAGCCTTGCTAACTCAATATAGGTATAGCTATTTTGTTAGAGTTCAAGACTCTAATAAATGACAGAGCAAGTACAAAGATCCAAGACATTTATTCAACCAAGATGCCAAAGATGGAGATAAAGATGCCCAGTGTTTGAGAGTGTGTTGCGTAAATGATGGAGAGGATATGGGCACAATAGAGATATTGGAGTAGCAGTTGAGATTGGATGAATGACATATGTAGGTTAAGTCATGTGAAATAAAACAGATTTGTGGGAAAACAAACCATGTTCTTAACCACTTGAGTTATCAACTCCATATAAATTAGACACTTTTAATAATGCCTAACAAATCAAGTTTACTACCATAAAAATGCCCCTCACTAAGTCTACTACCATAAAGATCTCTCTCACTACCTAGGTGGGAAAGTTACAAATAAAAGTGCAAAGAAAACATGGTGAGACCATAGAGATTTTTTTTTTAACGAATGTACAAAAAGTTTTATTCATGGAAATATGCTAAAAATCATTATATAAAATGGAAATATTTATGAAAATATTATGATTTTTAAATTCATTATGGCTTGATGAATAACTTGTTTCACAAACTATATGGGTCCAAGTCCAAAATTCTCATTACTATTAAAAAAAGTTTCTATTATATTAATTAATAAATTCCATTTATATTATTATCTTCGTTTACTTTAAATATAATGAATTTATATTTTATTTAAGTCAAGAATTCAATATATTAATTAACTTTTATTTATTTTTTATAAGCAATACAAAATTCAATATACTAATTGACATTTACTTATATTTCTTATAATCATTACAATTTTTTTTATAATCACTACAAAATTTGATCTTACTTTTAAACCTCCAAAACATCTTAATTTAAAATGATTGTGTCTGGAGCTACTCTACAGTTCAGGATAGGACCATGTTGTAGTGGTGTAAGTGTTTCTTTTGTAAACATTCACATGTCAGTTCAATAAAAAAATAATAAAAGGTTAAAAGTAACATAGATCCCATTATAGGGGAGATATTATAGTGCTAAATGAATGTAAACATTTAAATGTTAGCTTAATTAATAATAAAAAGTTAAAAGTAATAAAATTAAATTTGTTATATTGTAATTTTTTTTAAAGGAACTACTAAGAATTTGTATTAATAAAAGAAGGAAGTTACAATTTCTAAGAGGAGATAATCCAAGAGTCCTTTAAGAAACAGTCTAGAACATGGAAGAACAACCGTGAATCTTTCAAAATTTTCAAAAACTACATGTTGAATGATATTGTTCCACTTAAAGACTTTCCAAGAAGCCCCTCAAATCCATTTGAATTTGCAAAACGTTCCTAATTCAGATTTTTCTTTGGTTTCATTTTGACCTTTCTTGAAGAATTATTCATGTTTCTTTTAACTTGGGTCCAAGCCCCATTTCCTATTGGATCAACAATATTGTCATTATTTAAAGAAACTTGAATTTTTAATTCCACCTTGCACTCTGGGGGGCAATAAGTGCCTCCACCTAGTTTTCCCACGAGAACACTTTCCCTTTGATGACAAAAAAGGGAGCAAGATCCAAAGAATCAACATCATTTTTACCTTTGTTTAAAGTAGTGAATTCAAACGCTGAGGACATATTATTTTTGGAAAATTATGGAGAGGCAATGGTAGCTATTGTTTACCTCACATTAACTGGAACTTCCTCAGCATTAGGAACCTTCACAGGGGTTTCAAATGAGACGAGTAAAGCCTGAGATATTCTATCCACTGGTTCAAATATTTTTATAGCTTTTTGAGTCCTACATGAATTGTGAGAAGCAGAAGAAAGAGCCTCTGATGAAATTGAATAATGATCAAAGAAACGCCATCCCACCATTTTCGTTTTATGGAAGATAATTTTGACTTTGTTTTCTCATCACTAGGACAGGTCTTGACGGAATGACTAGTCTCATAGCAGCCTTTGCAATGAAAATAAACATTTTCGTAGTATTGGGATTGATCCTATGAGAATTTAGGACCAGTGAGATTAATCTTGGTAGGAAATACCTTATTGAAGTCCATATCCCAACATTTATGAGCATATGTGCACTTGAGATAAAATCTATTGTCTTCACTACATCAATGAAACTTTCCCAAGATGTTATCGATCGAATTAAGAGAAGAAAGATCCCACAAATGCACGGGGAGATTAGGAAGCCTTACCCATACATGAGTAGTAGATATTGAAGATGAGAGAGGGTCGAAGGAGAGGAAACAAAGTTAACGAGAGAGACCTGCACAACCCCAAAACTAGGGACCAACCTCAAGAATCCTCACACAATCACCAACATTACTGAGTACTATGATAAAAAAACCTCTAGCATAGGGATAAATGTTGAGCTCCCTTGAGATGAGGGCTTCCAATGATCATTAATCCAAGAGTGCAAATCAACAACTTTTTTCCAAAGCCCAATGAACCTACAAATCAAATCCACTTCAGAGTAAACTCAACTTCATTGAGGGCTTATTCTCGCATAGTGTCTTCAACCATTGGAGCCTCGTTGTTGGGGATCATTTTGAATGCAAAAGGAATAATGCAATGTGGAGCTTTAACCATATCACAAAAGGACTTAGATGGTGCCTAGAAAGATCCCAAGAGAGAGGAAGAAGGGGTAGCACCATTAGAATGAAACACAAGTGACACTGTTGACGAGATAAACACAAAAGTGTCTTAAAAATTTGCCCATCATTCGCAGGAACAATGGCAAAGGATAGAGGTTTAATCACCATATAGGAATCTCAACCGAAACCATGGGATCTAAGCCAAACTCTAAAGACGACGATGTAGCTAAGCAGTAGGCACATGTTTTTCCGATTTTGAGGCAAACCAACCAATGGCACGATAGTCATAAGAAAAAACCAATCACCATTATTTCGAGCAGACATGAAAGTTTCCAAGAGAAGGTTGGCTAGGATCAAACACTAACCACCATCACACAAGAGCTCCACAACATTTTTATGGAACTATATTATTTTGAATTCAATCTCATGAGCATGTTTTCCCACCACCCATCTTTTAAATTCATATTGTAATTTTGTTTTATTAATAAAAAAAATTAGATAAGAGAAAATTATAATATACATATCATATTAAAATATATAACATATAAATAATAGCTATAAATTAATATCCACGTTATCACATAAATTAAAATAATGATCTTGTAACCATATTTAAATTTATGTAATAAGCATATAAAAACTTAATACTCACAATAAACTTACAATATAGTAATATTCTTAATTAAGATTATTCACCCCACTTTACCATGGATATTATTAAATTGTAAATAGGCTTTGTTACAATATGATGACTTATCAATACCACACGCTCAAAAAACCAAATCATTTCAACAATAAAAAAAAAATTAAAAAAAAAAAAATTATTTAATTTAGAGAACATTTTTAAATAATTCTAAAGCTAAAGCTAATAAGTACTAAAATGTCATGATAATCGATATATATAATATCAAGGTATAAATAAAATAATAGGAAAATTTATATCTAGAGATGTGAATATATAAAATATAAATATTATTATTAAAATAATCAGAATAGATCCATCTTAAATAAGGATCTCTCAAGAAATGAGTGGAATCAAATCTCTATAAGTGGAAACATTTCCTTATGTTTTGCATTAAAAAAAAAAACATTTTGCAAGATTTGATTCTGTCAAGTTTTGCACTAAAAAAGAGAGATTTCATTTTGAGAGGTTTGATCCTCTCAACACTTAGTAGAATATAATCTATGATAATTTTATATACTTCAAAATCCTAACATCAATAACCATTGACAATGCAATATATCTCTCTTGTATTTTTATTTATATGAAGTTGTGTTACACTTTTTACCTTTTTTTGAGAAAAAAATATTTTTAGAAGTTCTTCAACTTTCAGCAAACCAAAGCAATTTTCTTGTTTAAAACTTCATTTTAAAATAAAAAGAAAACTTGTGAGAAATTTTGTTAGCTTTCTATCACTTATTTTTTAGAATTTTTTTTATTCACATTTGATATGTCAACTTAGAAATTATTTGATTTTGTGTTGTTTAAAAATCAAGGGATTCATAAAACGTCATGTTTTTTAGCACTAGTGTATTCTATTTTAACTTGGTGTTTTTGAAAAAAAAGTGTTGCAACAATATAGACATAATCTACTTCGATATCGTTATATTTACAAAACCAACTTATGCACATCATAATTACTAGAAATTTTTGAATCGAACCAATATGGAAAAACAACATATTTTGAAGATGTTTAGGTGAGCACCAAGTTTCTCAACATATTAGTTATAAACTAAAAATCTAAAAACTATCCATTACAAAAGACGCACCAATGTAATGAACCATAAATTTTTCATATTTCTGTTATTGTGTATTTTGGAAGATATATAATTTTTATTTCATCGAATCATAATGACCTTCAACAAATTTTTTGCACACAATTTTTTAGAAAATTAATTAAAATTAGAAAATTTCTATGAAATTCCATAAAATTTATATCTATTGAAAGTAAATTCAATTCTAAAGATGGTGGTATTGGTTATGATAGTAAATTCATCAAATTTGATGGAGCTTAAGCATTCTGAACTTGGAAAAAGGTGACCAAAGACGAGTTGTTGTAGTGTTGCACATTAAAACAATTTGACCGAACAAAAACCACGTTCGGCCAAAGTTGTGTTTGTCATCTATGCCCGTTAAAATAAACTGAAAAATAATTTAGCGAAATTACTTTAAAAGTTTGGCCGAATTATATTTAAAAGTTCTATAAAAAATGTGTTGATATTTTTCGTTGGGCACAAAAATGAAACAATGCGACCCTTTGAAAAAAAAAAAAAATTCACCTGAACAATATAAATAAATGGAGGCCAAACATTATTTTCGCACTCTTACCTCATTTGGAGTGAAATTTTAAACTAAATCTTCTCGGATAAATTTTTAAAGGAAACCTTTTGCACTTAATCTTTAAAGTGTGTCTTTTGGGTTGATCCCCTCTGCGAACAGAGGCGATCCCTACTAGCCCAAATGGGGTCTAGCAACAATCAAAAAATGCTAACACGCAGGTTCCTAATTGCAAATTAAAGGTCGATGATGAGGGCCTACCTAGATTCCAATGCTAATACTTGTAGAAGAGTCATCGCTCCCGTTCCTTTGCTCCGGATGGTCACAATCCCCACGATCCTCGTGAACGTCCACCTGCACATGCAAAGAACGACACAAATACAAGCATAAAATCCAATAGATGCAGCTATATATCAGTCAGAAAGGATATAACTCAATCATCATTATAAAGACAATAAGAGTGGAACCATAATGATAGTCGTCT
>APFE030528320.1:0-31965 GCA_000404065.3 Pinus taeda
TATCTACTTTCAAGGGTGAATGCTTGAAGGACTTGCTGGCTGGACCCAACCAAAGGAGGATTTGACGTCAGAACTTGGTTGTATTCTCTTTTGTTTTATTAATAAGATAAACGACTATCATTATGGTTCCACTCATGTATCTTTGATTATGATGTTTTAGTTGTATCTTTTTTGACCGGTACATAGTTGCATTTCCTGGATTTTATGCTTGTATTTGTCTTGTCCTTTGCTTGTGCAGGTGTATGTTCACGGAGATTGTGAGGATTGCGACCAGCTGAAGTGAAAGAACGGAAGCAACAATCCTTCTACGAATATAAGCATTGGATTCCAGGTAGGCTCTAATCTTGGCCTTTATTTTGCAATTAGGAGCCTGCGTGTTAGCGTTGCTTGATTGTTGCTAGACCTCAGTTAGGCTAGAGGGATCGCCTTTGTCCGCAGAGGGGATTTACCTACACAACAATTTCATCCATAAAAATTGACCAAGTGACAAGTGGTTTATGAGAACAAATCCTTTGATACCATACAAACTGATTGGGTTCTAAATATAAAGAAGCAATGCGTACCTTTTGTGAGTGTTGCACATAATATAGATCAAAATATTGTTTCATCTGTAGTATCCATGTTATCGGATCCTTGCCATCAAAATTATTCATATCGATATTTGCAATGTGAATGGTCTTCAAACTAATTTAGAGTATCTAAAATCATGATTAACATTCCTTTTGTTCTCATCATGAGTTTCATGGAATACCTTGTCACCATTAGGGAGCATTTACTATAGCAACTTTGTCAAACCTTCCATGTCTGATTTTATTTTTTCTTTTAAACCATCCATGTCACCTTTTATCTCTACTTTTAAACCATCCATGTCCCCTTTTAGTTCATCGTTGGTTTCTCTTTGTGAGAGATAAATTTGTTGCAGATGGTCCCATAATTTTGATATATCATGTTGCAATTCTTCCTCTTCATGCATCATAGTCAAGATTTTTGAGGGCTTAATGGGTGTAGAATTCTTTTGTTTGGAAGGAATTTTAGAACCAAATATTGATATCTATGCTTCAATATACCATTGGAATTACTTCAAATTGATTTTTCAAACAAAAGTTATGCAATTTTTTTAAAAATATACAAGTTTCTTATTTTTACGAGCTCAATCTTGAAACAATTATATCTATGTAATTTCAGCTCTCCAAGGTTTGAAATTTCATCCTATGGTATCCGTATGAGTCTTATTTCCAATGCCACAATTCATACCAATATTGGATTCCTCAAGGTAAAGTTATGACTAATCTCCCATGATGACCTAGTTATGGACTAGTTCAGTAGAGCGAACATGTACGAAATTCCACTTGTCATGTTTTAACCTTCGGCTTTGAAAATGATAAACAAAAAACTACATTCCATGCAATGTTAATCATTTTTTACGAAATTGAAATCTGATGCTCGTAGAGAAAGTTATGATGATTTTACCTAGGTCACTTGACTAAGACTGAATTCTAGAGCATGCAAAAACCCTAACTTATTTAGACCATATCTCATAAAATATGGTGAACCGAGATCTGAATTTTTTACGCAAAGTTCATCATGATTTTGATTCTACGTGGTCGAAATTTTAGCTTCTGAAGCATCGTAAAAAAAGTCATAGCGAAAATGGAAAGATGACATGTTTGAAGCAACAAAACCCTAGAATCCAAAGCTCTAATACCAAATGTTATGTAACCATATCATATAACAAAACAAAAGATAGATCAACAACTTGAAAGTTAGCATCTTCGAGGGGGAAAGCTATTTTACATCACATAAATGAACAATTCTTTGATGATACACATGACAAAACCTCCTTGGTATATATAGGAGTATAAGGGGTCACAATATTGCCATAGCCTACATAAAAATAATAATGTAAGTGTACAACACTAACAATAATGGTATTCTATGGGGCACAAAAAATAACAATGTCGGGGCTACATGGGCACAACAATAACAATAAGGGGCCGAAACTAAAAATAACAATAAGAAGGCTACACTACTATTATAGGGACCTAAGAAAGTCAAAAGCAATACTCCATGCAAACATGACATATAAGAAAGAGGAAATGAAAATGACATTGCTCGTGCCAATACCATTAATCGAACAACATGAGTAAAAAATTATTGCAAATGCTAGTGTTTGTATTAGATATTTATAAATAATTCCAAAGCATAAATACGATAATGGTGATTGTGAAAAAAATATTTGTCTAAATGGGTTTAACAGTGTAGAAAACATTTTTCCTGTTTGTGTAAAGTATCGATTTTTTTCCAAATATGATGATTGCAAATATGTCACGTAATGACGATGCGTTTCCATTTGGCACAATTGTTGCTATTGCAATTTTGGTAACACACACAATAATGCAATTGTACTGGAAATCAATGACGACAATGCAGAACATGACATGGCAACAATAAGTTTTGATTTATTTGAACATTTTATTATTTTTATTATTTTTTCTCTACCAATATAGATACCCTGCAAATCTCCACAATATACCCAAACAAATCTGCTTATTTACCAATCTGATCTATAAACTATTGTGGATATTCCACTAGACAATTCTTTATCGTAGAAAGGAATGAGTGATTTGTAAAGCATCGTTGGCTTCCAGTGATTCACTGCACTATATGCTGACCATGTGACATAGATTTGATAATTCAATGATATCTGTGAATGCATTTTTATGTAAGTGATATACGTTATTTATGTTCATATGTGTGTTAAGTTTTCCTTTTTTTTTAAACTTCAAAATGAGTTAGGTAGGGGTACCAATACTTATGTTGAATTATACAATTTAAAGATTTTAATTCTTTTTACTATTGAAAAGGGTCGTAGGTAGCTTCATATATTTGGGGATTTTATGGTTGTTATAAATTGGTTAAATGAGGTCACCTTATGTCACATGCATACGTTGATTTCTATTTTGGATGAGATTGTAACATCACCTGTTGATTTCTAAGGTAAATAAAAAATAATAATAATAACCAAGGTCATGGGACACGTATTCCAAGCTAAATGTTGCGCAAAACATAGTGATGGGGATCACTTGCGATTAATTAATGGCTATGGAAATTGACAAAGGCATTGAAAAAGGAAAAGTGACATTAATTGCCATTTTATTTATGAAATATAGGAAAATAAGAGAAAAGAGAGATGAAAGTTCACAGGATTTTCATGAGAGGGAAAATGAAGGAAAAATGAAGGAAAATTAAGAAAATAGAGGCCTTAATGATAAAAAGGCTTTCGAGGATCAGTTCACAACCTTTTTTCAGTTTTAGCTAGGAGATTTCTTCTATTCTATCACACTCTTGAACACTTAGAGAAATATTGGAGCATTCTTGGAGCACTTTGGCATACTTGGATTGGATAAAGAAGGCAAAGGAAAGCAGGAAAGCACAAGGGAATGGGTGCACCAAACATTACAATTGGATTTCTTTGCAAGTAACAGGTTGCATGTGTAATTTCCTTACAGTTTTATGGATGCATGGTAAATGCAGGTCATTTTCCAGTTATGTGTTATCATTGGCATGAAGGATTGCATGGATTGACAGTGGTTTTAGCCTTGCCTTTCCATTTCCTAGATAGCCATGGTGTTGTGGGTTTTTCCACTTGATTGTTTTCTAGTTGGTACTCATAATTCTGTATGGTTTTGGGTTGGAACAAACACTTCGGAAGCCTTGGAACAACTTGGGTTGAGTTACTAGTCTTAGAGCCTAGGTTGGGACAAAAGTTATAGAGCCCTTGGTGGGTTGAGTTACTAGTCCCTGGAGCTGGGTTGGACAAACCCTCTAGAGCCCTAAAAGGATGTGGGTTGAGTTACTAGTTCCTAGAGCCTTGGACAACCTGGGTAGAGACTGATCTGGTTGGTGTTAGTGATGCCCGACCGTGAGGTGGAATCACTGGTTGAGGGTAGAGGTGTTTTGGCCTCTGGAATCCCTAGTTGGGTTTTGTTTGGTTTATTCCATGAGCTCCCACATTCATGCTTGGAATATGGTGCAAGGGTGATTAGCTAAAAGAGATATTTGGTTTAGCCCAATCTATGGTTGGGTGGTATGTGGAAGTCCCTGTCTTGGTTGGTAAATTCATATGTTAATAAGAGCTATTATCCTATTGTGATTCATGTATATTTGTTGGTAATGCATTGGTGATATTATGGTTTGGATGCCATGTTTTATATGTTGTTTCTTTTCTGGTTATATGTTGATCATATGATGTGTATCATCTATGGCTATTGTCATGAATGGTTTAGTAATTAACTAGCTAATGAATGTATAGACTAATAAGTGTTATTGTAGCTATGTGGAGAGGGCATAGGGCCTTCTCCATGATTCTAAAATGAATATTAGACTTTTATGATCATATATGCATTCATTACTTGTATCTTACATGTTTTCCATGTGTTTGATGGAATTTTTATTATGTTCTAGGCAGTCTAGGTCAAGTTTTGAGTTGAGATTGAATGTTTATATTTGTTGCCATGTTAGATATGATTATGGAAAGTCTCATGCGATTCTAGGCAGTGGTCTAGAGGTAGGCTTGAAAATGTGGCATTGATATTGGGATTGCATGCTCAGAACTGGAGAAATTGGGCTACAACTGCATGGATGAAGTGTTAAGCATGCGGTTGGAGGCCTCCAACTACATGGAGACCTTGTTGTGGGTGCGGTTGTGGGGCCAGGGTAGAAAAAATGGGTTCTATCTCAGGGTTTGGCCACCTTGGGTTGTTGTTCAACCCCTGAGTGACCTGTAGCCCCTGTAGGATGTCAGTATATGGTTAGCTGTCAGATCCACTTCCTTAAATGAATCTAGGAGGTTAGGTCATGTCATAGTAAATCTTTGTCTCATATTACCTTTGTAGGCCGGTGAAACTTGGTAAATGTGAGAGGGGTGGTTACATATTGGTATAAGAGCTCCCAAGTTCAACACTTGGATTGGATGGGTGAAATGTGGTTGTCATGCATGCATCTCAGTTGTGTATGTGTTCATTATGCATGCATTGTGATAGTCATTGTTGTAGTAGTGTCATCACGTAGAAGTTGATGATGTTGATGTTGAGATGATTGATATGTTGATTTCATTATATATACATATTTTGTGCTAATCTGGATTAATTTTGCAGATGAGATAACCTCCCTTGAACTTTTCACTAAGTTATGTTGATTATGTTTATATTTGGTTTATCTGACATGTTATGTTTGCAGGAAGTAGAGGATCAAAGATGATTAGAAAAATGGACTACAGTTCATGTGATTCTCCCTACAAATCAGATGAAGAACATGGTGATGAGTACTCCTATGACATACCAGATACATTGAGAAGTTTAAAAGTAGAGATCAAAATTTGTAAGGCAGATAATGACATGATCAATCAATGATAGGAAAGGCATTCTAGGGTACATGAAAAACAAGCAGAGGTCAATGCAGTGATTCTTCAGAGTCTATCATATTTGTAGAGACATGGACCACTTAAGATAAGTCATGGATAGGAGGAAAGGACCAATGGGCATATGGCAACAGGTCTCAATTAGGATACATGTTTGACATGGATGATATCGTCAAAAGTTGTAGGTTATTGGATACACCTAACAGGAGGGGTAATGACCATGGGTTCTATTCTTGTTCTGGTTCAGAAAGACAACATCGTTATCACCATCACCATCCGTATAAGAGGAGTGAGAAGAAATAATTTCCAGCGGATTTCAAGAAATCAAAGGCTCTTACATTTGACAGATAAATGAAGAAGTCACACGATGCAAAAGCTTGGTTTCTTCGGATGAATAATTTCTTTAGATTTCATTATTATCATAGAATATGAAAGCCATAATAGCTACTTTCAGTCTTAAAGGAAAAGTAAACATTTGGTGGGAAGATGTAAAGAATTTTAGAGGCATTTGAGAAGATGAGTTGACTTGGAGTGAGTTCGAGAGACTTTTAAGGAAGAAGTATCTATCTGAAAGATACTATGATGATAGGGGAAAGGAATTCTATGAGTTGAAGATGGGATCTATGACCAATGAGGAATATACTAGCAGATTCTTGGAGTTGTTGAGATATGTGCCTTATCTTAAGGTGGAGAAAACAAATATTTAGAGATTCATCAGTGGGTCTCCAGTGCGATTCAAATATGGGATTGAGTTTGATGAGCCTAGATTGTTGGAGGAATCCATCAGAAAGTTGGAGCACTGTTATGAGAAAATGAAGCGCAAGACTGAGTCTAAGCAGGATTGGAAAGGCGAGAAGAATAAATGAAAGTGGGCTAAGGAGAAAGGAAAACCTTAGGATACAGATGACAAGGAGAATACAACACCGTAAAATAAATTCAATGTAGCTGAAAAAGGATAGGGTGATGGCAGGAAGTCTTTGTAATGTTGGACTTGTGGAAATGATGATCACATGAGAGATTGTCCACAGTATCAGGGTGACATACCACAAATCTAGAATGCTTAGAAGGCACAGATAGTTAGGGATGTTGAACAAAGTATTCCTCGGATTTATGCAACAATGGATAATAGGCAGGTTGATCATCAGGCATCTATTATCAAGATGGAAGGTAAGCTTTGTGATCAAGCTGTTTCTATTTCGATTATATAATTATGGTTATATCAGTCCTAACCTGGTGGATAAGTGTTGTTTGAATAAATAAGTGCATGAATAATATTGGTTAGTGAATTTAGCTACAGGTACTGAGAAAAGCGTTCATCATTGGGCAATATCTTGTGCATTTGAGTTGAACAGTTTATCTACATCGGCACATCTAAATATGCTTATGTTGGGATCATACATTATGTTGTTGTGTATGGATTGGCTGCACATTCACAATACTAAGGTGGATTTCTATGATAAGGCTATTGAGTGCTTGGATGACGATGGAGAGAAGAGAATCTTGTAGGGTAAGAAGAAGCCTACATCAGTGACAGTGGTTGCAACTATGCAAGAAGAGCGCGGTAGCAGGAAAGGCAATGTATTGTTTTCAATTCATATTTCTAGTGACAAAGGAAAGGATGTTGAGGATGTTGAAGTCTTGAAAAGGTATCCATTTTTGCTGCAGCTTCAGGATGTGTTTCTAGTAGAGATCTCAGAGTTACCACCTCATAGGGAAGTAGAATTTTCTATTGAGTTGATGTCTGGAGAAGCACCAACATCAAAGGCGCTGTGCACTCCAGAGTTAGTGGAATTTAAGTTTCAATTGAAGGAAATACTTGATAAGGAATACATTATGACGAGTGTGTCACCTTGGGGTCCATTAGTATTGTTTGTGAAGAATAAGGATGGTACACTCAGGTTGTGCATTGATTACAAGCAGCTAAACAAGGTGACGATGAAGAACATGTACCCTTTACTATGGATTAATGACTTATTTGATCAGTTGAAGGGAGAAACAATGTTCTCAAAGATTGATTTCAGATCATTATATCACCAGGTACGCTAAAGAAGAGGAAATGCACAATACTACATTCCATATCTGGTATGGACATTATGAGTTTGTTGTGGTTCCTTTTGGTTTGACTAATGATCTAGCTACTTTCATGTGCTTTATGAATAGTGTGTTGCATCCTTATTTGGACAGATTTGTAATAGTATTCATTAAAGACATATTGATATATTCTAAGAATGAGGAAGAACATGCAAAACACTTAGCAAGAGTCTTAAGACTACCAAGAGAGAATCAATTGTATTCAAACTTAGTAAATGCAATTTCTTTCAAGCAAAGGTTCATTATTTGGGGCATGTGGTTTCCAAGGAAGGTATAGTAGTGGACCCAGAAAAGATCCGAGCTATCATGGAATGGGAAAATCCTAGGAATATGGATGAGGTTAGATCATTCATGGGACTAGTAGGTTATTATAGGAGGTTCATTAGGAAATTATCATGGATTACCTATCCTATTAAATCTTTGCAGCAAAAAGGGAATAAGTTTGAATGAACAAAGGAATGCGCAACTAGTTTTGAGTAGTGTTGAAGGCCCCGAAAATCGGGTCAACAACAAGGGGGATACTCGCCCGGTCCGGACCTTGGTTGGCGTCTCCTTATCCGTTTAGTATAGCGGGTCTGACTAGGGATATGGGACCAGTTCTCCAATTCAGTGTGTGTGTGTGTGAAAAATATGGGTATTTCTGTTCTAAATGGAATACTTCTATCTTAATTCTAATCCAATGCTATGCTATTGTATTCTAATAAACAGAAAAACATCGAAATTTATGCTAACCCGGGGTGTGATCTTTCTTCTATGCGATCTAAAAAGATTTCAAACAATAACTGGTAATAAAGATCATTCAGATATCATAAGAAAGGAATTCAATAAAGATGAACTACTTCGTATAAGAAGTTAGACGAAATAGTTGTGAAAATTTATCGCATAAATAAGTTATTCATACAGTAAACATAAACAAATAGTTATCACCGTACAAAAGTGCCAAATGATAACTCAGACATCCATGCTGTAATATATAAACAACTGAAAACTGAATATCACTTTAACGCATAAGCAGAAATGGTTAAGAGATAAAAGTACCATTTATAGCTAGTCCTACTCATGAGCTTCAAGCAACAATTGATTTATCTCTCCTTGATTTAACATCCACTAAGAGTACAAAAGTGAAACATCAGTAGCAAATATCAAATAAACCTTGTTCCATTCATTCACCAAAACCTCCTCTGAGGGTGCAAAAGTGCATGTTCTGAGGACAAGTTTTTGATAAATTTTTGGACCCTTCTCTAAATGCATGAGAAGGGTATAAATACTACTGACTAATTCTAAAAATAAATTATTACAAAAATAAAGGATTTGGTTTAAATGACCGTCCTCTTTTCAGGAAAATAAAATGAAATTAAAACTAAAATTAAACTATTTCTGTATTTGATCTCTGAAATCACATGTATGCAGCATCTGTTTGAGGAGAGTTGGGTGGCTGACTTCCGCTGTTAACTGGGCTGAGAAAACATAATCTATGAGAGCTGGCACCATTTTTTCGGTTGCATTTATAATGCACTTAACATTCATCCATTGGCTATGTGGCTTCACCAAGTATGTCCAGTAACAATCCCAGTTTAACTTACTTAGCCTTTGGATTACTTTGGCCTTTTCTTGAGCTCTCTGTTTCCAATCTGCTTCTAGTTGTTGAGCGTTTGGTAAGTACCCTGGAGTGGTCTCTGCGATCAAATTTTCCCTGTGTAAATTTTCATTTATACAATTAATAAGTCTGCTGGCCGCCATGGCTACTCCTTCTGCTGCCTGTTCTGCTCCTCTGATTTGCTCGTCCAATTTGTTAAAGAGCATTTCCTTGTGATTTTCATTTATTCTTGGTGCACCTGCTCTTTTACCCTCGTCCATCTCTTGCCACGCCAAATATTCAGTCACTTGTTTATCAATCAGATCATAGTCACTCCGCAATTCTACCACTTGATTAGTGGTTTTATCACTGATTTCACAATAATGACTCCACTATGATATCTTTTGGCCCAATGCTTCTTGCTGATGTAATAATTGCTCGTTCAGGGAAATGGACTCTGTGATGAATTCTTTGAGCTTAGGGTTTTCCTTGTGCATCTCTCTCAAATCCTGTAACTGTTTTCCTTTCTCATCCAAACTTTTTTGATAGCTTATCAGCATCTGCTGGAAGTCCTGTTGCAACTTTTCAAGCTGTTTCTGTGCTTCATTATTGGCATGGGCTTGTTGCAGTACTTGTATCTTCTCTTCCCTTTCTTTTAGTAGTTTTTGTACCTCATATGATTTTTCAATAGTAGCGGAGGCGTATGCTCCTGCGATCTAAGATAGTATGGTGAAATTTTCAGTGGGATCGCTTGTGGGATCTTTCCACAAGACGTCCAATTTTTCCGTGTTTTGAGAGAGCGTGCTTTCCAATTTCCTTTTCTTTTTCTATTTTCTTCCTACTGCTTTATGCTGTGGACTATAAAATACATCTAGGGGAGGGGTTTCTTCTACTTTGAGCACAAGCTCAGAGGATGGAGAAATAGGAATATGCTCCATATCCGAGACTTCGCTTACTGTTCCTGTGACTACTTCTTTTATTATTTATACATCGCTGACATTTGTCTTCATGGTTTGTCCTTCAAGATTGATCAATTCGTTGAAGGTTTCCCATTCTATGTCTAATTCAGGTGTGACTGGTGGTGCTTGGATGACAAGAGGGGGAGGATTTCTTTGCGGGGACGCAATAACCTGCTGATGTAGAAGTTCTTTTGACTGGGCAGTATCATTCACTAACCCTTCGTTCTTATCTAGTTCATTTCTAGATCTTTTAGAGTGTTCAAACACTTCTTTTTTAGATTTGGACTTAGATTCGTTGGTACTTGAACTTCCATTGAGGCTAACACTTGGAGTTAGTTCTCTTGAGGGTTCTAGCAATAGCTTTTCTAAAGTAATACTGGCCAGCCTTCTTTCCTTGTATGTTTTGAACCTTTGAAATTCTTCTGGGGGTAGTTGCAGTTGGGCTGTGTGTAGAATTTCTTCCATTGTGTTTTTCTGCTGAAATGAATCATCAAATAATTTTTTTTCTCTGGAGAACACCTTTATCTTGATTGTTGTTGTAAAATTGTGGGCGACCTCATAAGGGTCAAATGGCCTTGCTGTGAATTTAAATAGCTGTAAGCATGTGATATTCTTTACTTCTGCAAAGGCGGGAACTACATCGAATAGTGAGAAGGCCCCATAGACTATAGGAAACTGTGGCCATATAGCCTTCCTTTTGTCTTTTAATTCTTTAGTTAGGCCTCGTTCCCCACAGGTTTGGTAGGCGATCTCTCGGGCTAAGAGTTTATCAGGGATATATAAGGGCAGGACATGAGGGGGTGCAGAACTTCCAAAAACCCTGACATAAGTAAACATTTCTTCCCCGAACCATCTTGCGATAGTGAGGATGTCTACTTCTGCTTCAGGCGAGCATCTCGAAGGGTCTTTATCATACAAAAGTCTATACAAGGGCAACATAACTCTATGACAAATTTGGTAGAAGTATGGAACGAACTGAGAGTCCCATAACTCTTTGTGATAGACATGAATGGGTAGAGGGTCTTGTGTCGTCCACTTCCAACCCATAACAGGAAACTTAGAAACATAACATATTGCGTCCATTATATATGCAGAAAGGTAAAAAGGAGGATAGATCCTCTGAGTCGTAACTCTTTTGGACCGGTAACTGCCAATGGCTGTGGCCAGGTTATCAGACAAAATTTTGGCCCAATCTACAATGGTGGCATTTGTGGCACCATCCAATAATGGAAGCCACTCGCATGAGAATTTGTTAATATCTGTCATTCCAAATATTCTACAGAGCATGGCAGCAGCAAAGCAGTATGGAGAGGTAAGGGAACTAGTACTGTACATATCATGTTTGTCTTTCTTCAGTGGCTCATCTCTCCTAGACCAATCTTTGGTAGTTTCTGTCAGGTCCGGATTTTCTTTTACAAATTTCTCTGTAAACTATCTATTGTAGATTTCCTGTGGCTCTGGTAGATGATACATAAGCTTTAAATCCTGCGTAGCGAATGAACCAATAAGTCCTTGACCATGAACTTTGAACTGTCTATTTTTTATTTCTGCGGTATCCAATATCCATTTGACCATGTCCGTGTATGGGAGGATTCTTGGCCTTACTCCTATCCGATGTAAAAATGAGCAAGCTAGCTCTGTGAGGGATGCTTCAGAAGAGCTTTGTGAGCCTTCGACAGTTGTAACCTCCATTACTCTGGGATTCTCCTCTTCGAGCATGTTATACATTCCTTCCCATGTAGCTATTCTCATGTCTCTGTTGCAAGCCGTGTCTGTATACAAAGGTGCCATTTTCTCTTCTTCGGAGCTCGGGGTTTGCTTTTTTTTTCCCATTTCAGCCTGCGTATTGTTTTGTATAGTCCTCTGCTCTCCGTGCCTACAATTCACAAGAGAGGTGAAATTGAATGACAAGGAAGGGTGATGGGAAAGTTTTAAATGCCGCAGACATACCAAATATACCACCTTACGTAAAATGTTCTTTGAAGAGCACGCACCCATATTCTATTAATAACTGACAGCTAACTCTTTTATTAGCATTTAAAGCGCATAACCATGTGTCAACTTATGGAAACTACTTTTCTTGAATAACGAGCTTGAAAGATTTGCGATGGAGCGATTTTGCGATTTGCTACCGCAACATCGCAGATCGCAAAATCGCAGAATCGCAAAATCACAATGTCGCGAAATCGCAAAATCGCAAAAGCACAGAATCGCAGAATCGCAATGTCGCAATATTGCAATATCGCAGATCGCAGGAATATTATGTATGACAATTTTTTTTAACCTATTCCTTGTGAGATGCGATCTTGCGATCGGCGGCATCGCACATTGGCAGATTTTTTGAAGTGTTTTAAGTAAGTTATGCTGAATGCGATGCGATATTTGGTCATTATCGTTATCTTGTGAATGTTGGATCGTGTTTGTGAGGTGGCATCGCACTATTTTCTTGCGATGTGATTTCCCTTGATAAGATAATTTTTACCTTATCATAAACTTAGATTCTAAGAGTTTCCAAGGGGGCTTCCTAAGCTTATGATGGTAACTTTATTTGCGAAAAAGAAATGTAAATGCTACTTTAACTTCTTTGGATTTAATAACTAAGGGTCCCCCCTTATTTAGTATTAACAATAATACTAAATAAGGAGGGGGGTTGTTGGTGGCCATAACACCTTCTTGGAATACCACTATGGCATTTTCATTAGACTTCTAGTCCCTATCAACTTCATCTGACTGTCTTACACCAAACATAAATTTATCTATGAACTCTTTTTGCTATAATAAATCAGCACCTTCTTCCTCTAAAAGGAATTCTCCATCATACTTCACCTCAAGAGTTTCATTCCTATTTGTGACAGTTTCACCAAATTGTCCATCATCCTCTGCATATCTTGCAAACATACACAAACTATGAGAATTAAAATCACAAGGCTTCATTGCCTCATCTGCTTCCCTTGTCAACATATCTTCTAATTGTTCTGAACTATTCCAATAGTTCATGAGATCTTCACCTGATCTCTCATTATCCTCTTCACGCAAAATTCCCCCCTGTTCTGGTCTACAAATGGAATCTTCCATTTTTGCTTCTGCTTCTTTGAGGTTTCCATCAACCCCTTTACCTGTCTTTGTTGCAGCCTTCTCTACAACTTAGGCCACTTCACTGGCTTCTTCTTCAAGACCCAACCTTTTCTTTGGTTCTCCTCTAGCAGCATCACTAACACATCGAGTTCTTATCTTATCTTATCTATTTCCTTGTCAAGCTCTGCTTGACTCATCCATTTCCTATGGATTGTTTGAGCACCCTTCTCCTTCATCTTGTAGCCTTCTTCTGAACCTTCCATATGAATTTCCATAGCCATCTTATCTTCTGTGTGAGCTCTTACACCTACAACTAATCAACTTACTTCTAAGTTGATCTTCTCACCAAGCTTCTCCTTTGCCTGGTCTCCAATACTCTTTCTTTAGAACTTGCACTGAGAAATATTGCTCTCTCTCTCTCTGGCTACTCCACTCACTTCTCTTAGGGACTCCTTTGTCCCTATCTATTCCAAACCTTAGCTAGAATGAGGTTCTGCTACAATCTCTAAGAACTTCCCAAAGTTCTTCTTACAGTCTTACTGTTGTAGTCCAGTGCCAAACTTTGCATTCATTTAACATGTTGTGAACTCTCATACCTTTTTAGTCATAATCTTCATAAGCAAGGCATCCTTGCTATGATACCAAAATGATGCAACCATATGGATGCCACACGTAAAATACCTTACCAGAACTCTTAACCCTCATTAAAACTTTTATTACTCTGGGATATACCCAGACTTAACCCACAATTCCATATATCAGTGCCTTTTCTATTCTAAACTTTTTATAATAGAACAATTCCACAACATAGGAAATATTACCTCTTCCGCACTTTCCTTCAGCCTTTGCATGGTTCTCGAGGCATCCATTATCACACATCGTAATCCTTGAGGTCAATAATGTTATCGGAAGCATGCTTTGGTGTTTTTTCATTAAAACCCGAGACCACAACATTATATTTAAAATGCATGAAACCATGGATATACACGCGAAACCCTGCTCCGCTATGCTTAGCCGGACTTCAAAACTTATACACCCGCATTCAGAACTCCATCGATTCCACTTGGGCTATTAACCAACACACACTTCTCCACGCGATCACCATTTGATCGATCTCGTGGCGAACAACCAAGGTCGTCAGATCTCAAATAGACTTCACCGGCTATATAAAACCCCATCCTGAAATCCGCATTAACCTTCGCGCATGTTCGCACTCGATATTTGTCCGATCTCGGATTCAACGGATGATCCGATCACCTTCGGACTTCAACTTAATTAAAATATGTCTCATGACCTCATCGGGTCCGTTTTCTAGAAACCACTTATAGCTTTTGAGGCCACCCGATAATTCGCTTACCACCATAGAATTCCTCCTTCGCTACTTAACGAACTTACGTATATGCCATACAATGATCGTCAATTTGTTTCTGATCCGATGGTTGACGTTCTAGCACATGATCACCATCACTAAGTCTCTTCGGCTGTTTCTGATAACACAACTCTACTCCGATGCGATATCACTTGGTCTATTCTCCATGATTTGATCTGGTCCGTTGATTTTCCAGATCCAACGGCTCTTACTCCTTGCGCCTACACCACAGATCGTCAATGCTAACCGTAGATCTATGAGATCTAAAAAATCTTGTGCATACTCCAATCAATTCCTGATTAACTTGGTTCCATTCACATTTGATGGTTTTACGCCTCATCCAGGGTTCCTACCATACTTTGTTTAAGCACGCACAACTCTACATGTAACAATATGTCAATTATCAATGAATCACCATCGATCCTTAAGTGATCGATGGTTGATCAACATGCATCTTGAGGCTCTCCATTCTTCTCTGGCCTTATTCTTCTAATTCAGGAGCCTCTGTTTCCTAATATGCCCATAGGCTTATAATCCCATCTTGAATTCTCTCGAATCCTCTCTCTCTCTATCCTTTTAGAAAAAAAAGGAAATACAATATATCTAAGCTAACCATATCCTCCACAATTGAAGGGATAGACTATACATTTAGGAATCAAATCCTATCCTAATCTGAACAAACTAAATTACTTGGCTTGATCTCCACGCAGGGAGGATCAACTTGCCACCTATTCTCTCTTTTCCTTAGTATTTGGCAACAATATAACTACTTACATACTTTGCAATTTAAAAAAATTAAGTAACCAATTCTTCTTCCAAACTCTCATTAGCCACAACATGGGACCACACCATCACATTGCTAGCTAGGCCTAGATGCTCCTGCATCACCTTTTAAAATGACAATCCTAAAGGTTCTCTCATCCAAATTACCCACTAGAGATTTGTGATAGTTATAAAGTAATATTTCAAGGTATTCCTCCAAACTCTCATATTCCATTTGTTGCATCCTAAAAATATAATTAAGAACTTTTCTTTTATAATAATCCTGATATTTTATAAGAAAAATAGACTTCATATCATCCGAGGAGTAAATGAGTTGTTCTCCCATACTCATAAACCATCTCAGGGATCAATCTTTCAAGATAGCTGGAAATAACTTAAGTTTATGTGCATCATCATAGTAACTACAACTTCTACACATAATATCAAATTCAAATAGGAAAGAGTCATGGTTTTCAAAGGATGTACCATGGAAAAGTGGAAGAGATGCCAAAGGTATATTCTTCATAGTAATGTTTTTGGTGATGTCTAGTATTGGAAATCCGAAGGTAGTCTTTGAATCCTCTTCATTTTCCCCAGGTCCCCCTCTTGACCCATCTCTTTGGTCATTATTCCCATTAATTAAAGTGTAGATTCTATCATTATCCCCACTATTAGCCCCACCATTATTTTTTCTGTTGTTTCGGTCACCATGTTTGTTATCCTCACCACTACCTCTATTAGCCAAATTTGTTACAAGTTCAGAAGTAAGCCCAATCATAGTATTCTAGCTAGAAGAAGATTCAACTAGATTGGTCCTAATATATCCAAGTCCTAAATCCCTTCGAGATCCTCTTACTGTTGATTCTACTTGTGAAACTGCCATCAATTCTGGGCTCACAACAAATCCTAAGATAATTTGTTCTTGTTGTGGTGTGCTTTATGGTTGTGTTGCCTCATCTTGATGTGATACTTCTTTTACTGAGACCACCTTTGTGGTGGATATTTCTCCCTCGTACACTCCACCCTCTGATTGCCCTACAAAATCCTTATCCCACATAAATCCTTGAATAAATATTTACCTAGACCATTTGCAAGTCCCCAACAACGACACCAAATATGTCAGGGTTTTTATATGTCGTTGAATTCCCTAAATTTAAATTGTCAACTGAGATTCATAAGTTTTGAGTTGCAATGCAATCCGGTTCAGATTCAAACTTATTCTATGCAGATTTAGTGTGAAATTAAGTACAGAATACTCACACTCGGTTTATGACAATCACACCATGAATTGCTGAAGTGAAGAAACCTATTTCACTATGTAACTTGAATCACTATTAATAAAATGTATTTCACACGTAAAACTCGAATTACTATTTTGTTCTAACTTCAAAAACTCATTCAAAAATAAGGTTGAGAATTACCTCTAACTATACTCGCATTAACTTTATTCAAAATCATTAAACAAAGCTAATCCCCTGGGTACTATGAATCAAAAGAAAACTAAATAATAACTCAAACCATTCCCTATGTACCATTTAATTCAAAACAAACTAAGCATCTAAAACATATAACTTACGATTTTCTAACTTAGACCCACTCTGAGTAATTAAACAACACACACACAACTTCAATTTATCTAATGATGAACATGAATAAATTTAATCAAAGCTTACTACGAAATCAACAAAATAATGAGCTATCAATTCAAATGATTATTACACTACAACTCAAGCAATCATCACATAGGAAATCGCATAACTAAACTGTAAATGGTATGCAATTATCCAAGTATCAACACACAATCTATACTAAGAATGACACTCAGTTTCTAATAAATTTTGGGTATTCAAATAGAACATAAGCTACAAGAGTCTTGTGTCAATGATATATAGATTCCCATGCAATGAAACACGTCCATTCAAGACATGAGATTCAATTTAAAACATAAGAATTCATTTCTTCAAAAAATTATCTTAAATTGAGACCTTCTTTTCCAACATTCACGAAATTGGAAGAGAAATAAAATAGATTAACGTATACAAAGTATGTTTATAACAATGCTCCATAGGCTTGCAAATATCCAATAAAATTAGACTCGTTATCTTCAACTCGGATCTATAGAAACATTAAAGGAAACTTAAGTACAAATTTAAGTGCAGAAATTATGGAAATCATTAACGAAAGCGAATGAAAGTTTAAGTGTAGTTCTACCTAATAAATTCGAAACACACTTCCTACGCATTGAAATTGTTACAAGACTCGATCAAGGTTTGTGGTGGGCCCTTGCAACAATCTGGAACAAGCCTAGCCTAATCTAACACTCATAGATCAAAGAGACATAAATGCTCGAATATGAATAGAAGTCGAGATAATTATATTAAAAACATCAGTAAACATAAGTCTAAGAGTTCGATCTTAATAGAACAGGGTCAAATAGTATTGTTCCACAATCACCAGTTCATCCTATGCATACATCTGTGTGTGTAAATCCACATAGAAACATCGAGCTTTTAAAGAATTCCGGCCTACCAAATTGTTACAACAAATTAACTAAGGAGAGTAAAAATATCTGGGATCTAAACTAAATTAAGCTAAGTGAAATCTTCAAGATCATTTCACCCAGATCGTAATCGAACTGTCCTAATTGTGACACTATCTTTGGATCAAAGAAACTAATTACATGCTCTAGAACAAGAAATAATAATTTAGAATATCGATGATTGATTGGTTGCCCGATGCTAAGTGTAAAATAGAGTACTGATTTAAGTACAAAACTGAGTATAGAATGGTTGCTCTAGAAATGGTCGCTTGATGTGTTGGTGGACTAGGTGTTAAACCTTTGATGACCTATCCACGTACTCAAGTGTCTGCCCTATATTTAAGAGTCCTTCTATAAATCAGTCAAAGTGAGTCAAGAGATATAAATCTATTTAACATCTACCTAAACCAAATAAATACATACAAAAATAGTACTTATTAATAATGTTGAAAATAGCAACAAGAAATGATAAAAATAGAATCTAGAATATTCCAATTTTAATTTGTCCTTGAATTGAAATTGTGAATTAAAATCGAATTTAGTCTCACCAGCTGCTTGGAAATAATTAATTAATTCATTATGGATTAATTAGTTGGAGAAATTCAAGTTAGAAGTCTTTCTGAAGTCATGCAAGAGTTATCCCATTAAATTAAGAGATATCCTTAATTAAGGAGATAAGATTGAGTTATATTGAGTTGTAATTAGTTAGCTCAGTTTACTGAGTTAAGTCCAGTTAAATTAGTTCCAAACTATTTGAGGAACTAATTGTGAGTTATCAGTCTGTTGATGCATGCATGCACTCAACTAGTGTACTCCAGATAACTGAAGATTCCCTCATCAGTAACTTATGTATGTCTAGTTGGAGAAAGACCCAGTTGAGCTAAATGTCAAGGACAGTGTATTATCAGTTGCATGTGTTTTCCTATAAAGGAAACTCATGCATGTAGAAGGAATAAGGTTCCTTAAGGATTGTGCAGTTATAACAATGTGTGAGAGCAGTGTTCCACTGGGTGAAGGAGATCATCCCAGAGGAACTCCACAAGGAAATAAGAGCTTGGAGGGTAGAGGAGAAGGCTTGTGAGAAGCCAGGTTTGCCTATGAGCATCCAAGAGAATGGTACTAAGAGTTGACTAGCTGTAAGAGCTAAGGCTTTAGATAATTCTGATGTATTTCCACCTTGTATGATAATACAGATAGTTCAAAATTACTTTATCACCTTCATGATGGTCTCTTTGTATCTCATTTCCACAAGTGTATTCTTGGAGTCTCTCCTTGATGACCTCTTTGAACATCATCTTCCATATTAATATGATAGTACCTGCAAATGAAATCCAATCATGGAAATATAATATTAGTCCCAAAATCACCTATTCTATCTTGTTTTCTCATTCAAGATGTTGAATGAGATGGGAGAGTGTGCTAGGACAAAGAGATGAGGTTTCTTGGGTGTAGAGTGTAGGTTCAGGAGGAAAGAGGTGGAGGTATAAGGACTGAGGATGCACAATGCACTATAACTGAGAAGGAGACTCTAGGCTGAGAGCAGGTTGAAATTGTAAGGGCCAAGTGGTGATCTTATTGCCCACTAGAATTGTGCAATGCTCTCCACAAGGTATGGTTGATCAAGGCTTAGTGTAGAGGGCAAGTTTAAGTAGTGAGAGATTGGGTGATTATGATCTAGAGATGCACAATGTGCCTGTGAAGGGAGTTTTCTGTAGGATGGGCACAAGGCATAAGCTTAAGAGACAAGAATATCACAATTCAGGCTTGGAAGTGCACATTTCTCTCATCACTTAGTTGAGAGTTGAATGTGTTCATAACTTACGCATGATGTGAGGACAAGGAAAAACTCCAAAATTGACAAAGTGTAAGATCAATGGGATAGACAAGAGAGAGTAAGAGCATACAAGCAGGTCCTAAACATGATCATAGGCATGTACACAATGAATCTCACGACACATTTTTGCACAATACCAAAAAAGCAACATGTATAATTGAAATGAAAACAAAACAACACTAGCCTCCAAGTGTGACAGTTAAGGCATAAGTCTTTACAACGACAATGTTGACTTCAAACAGAAAGTGTGCTAGGTCACGGAAGTGTGCCCATCCCATGTTCTTGTGATATATAGGATCAACTAATGCATGAGAGTGCGTTGGAGCTTCCTCTAGAAGGTGCGTCAGAGTTGCCTCTAACAAAAGACGACACTTCGGGTTTCTTTAGAAAGGAACTTGAACACTTAGAATAACTCACACAACAAGCATGAAACAACTTAAATGAATTGAAATGATAAATCACACAATCATTAGGAGGCTCCAGAATTTGAATGTAGGAAAATTTTTGGAGGTTGATGTAGCAACTACAAGTTCATATCACTGGAAAGTTATTGATAAGTTAACCGTGACGGTGTTATCCAAAGTTAATTATGTTAACTTTGGAAAGGGAGAAATTTTGTAAATCCTGTCTTCATAATGAAGCCATGGAGGTCAGGTCAATTGAAGGTAAAACTACCTACTGAGTTGGGGAAGTCTAAGGGGTTGGGAGGGAGCATTATAGATTACACGTAGCTACAAGCAGAAGAATGGTGAAGGTAGGGAATTCCAAGGCTAGATCAGTTAGTGGATCGGTAACATGTTCGTTGGTTGAGATCAATGGATGGAATGATTGATGGACTTCACAATGATGCCCATAAATGACTTTAAGGTGATATTGGGACATTATTTTCAGAGAGGGAACATGGTGATCCCAATACTATGGATGGATCAATTTATTGTCTTAGGTGATGGCGAGACATGGGTTGTGTGCACAACTACATGAAAGAAGAAGGGAGGTGTGTAGATTATATTTGCAATATGTATGAAAAGAGCAACATGTATATAAGATGTTGAGTTGTATGCCATAGTAATCGAGGAAGTATGAGATTATGGTATGGTGACACCTATTCCACCATAGCTTTCTGAGTCTTTGAGGACATATGTAGATAAGATTTTAGATGAGTTGTCGAAAGTACTCCCACAAAGATGACCAATTGATCATCACATTGAGCTTGAGCAAGGTGCTCCACCACTATCACAAGCTTCTTAGAAGTTGTTAGGTCGTGAGTTAGATGAGTTGAGGTGTTAGTTGATAGAATTGATTGATGTAGTTTTTATTCATCATTCTCACTCTCCTTACGGTGCTGTAGTACGTTTTGAGAAGAAGGATACTGATGAGTTAAGGATGTGTCTTGACTATCAGGATTGAACAAGCATATGTTAAAGAGAAGGTATATATTTCCACTTTCAACATATTGCTTCAACAAGTTGGCCAAGGTCAAAGTGTTTGTAAAGCTTGATTTGAGATAGGGATATTATCAGGTTTGAATAACAGAGAGAGATGATGCAAAGAGGACTATGGTGACAATATATGAAAATTATGAATTCGCAATTATGCTTTTTGGTCTATGTAATGCCCCTACTATCTTTTAAACCTCGATGAATGAGATCCTGCATCCATTCTTGGACAAATCTATGGTGGTATATTTTGATGATATCATAGTGTTAAGTGATAACATGGATGTGCATAAGAGACACTTGGCACAACTCTTTGAGGCACTAAGGCAACTTCAGATGAACATGAAGAAGTCAAAGTGTATGTTCGCTCAGAGTGAGATACTATTTTTGGGCCATTGGGTTGGATAAGGATGTATTCACATGGATCGTAAGAAGATTAAGGCAATAGAAGATTAGGAGGAGCCTCACAATGTGCATGAAGTGAGGGTCTTCACTAGAATGACTAATTATGACTAAAATTTGTAGATGTTTATTCCAAACTAACATCACCCTTGACAAATTTGTTGAATAAGGTTAGAGTATGGAAATGGAATGAGAATAAAAGCTTGAATTTGAGGAACTTGAGCATAAGATTGTGACAACTCCTATGTTGAAACTTCCAGGCTATGAGTGACCATTTGAAGTGCAGACATATGCATCTGATTTCTCCATTGGAGTACTTTTTATGCAAGATGGTGCTCTTAGCTTTAGAGAGAAGGAAGTTACATGATTTGGAGAGGAGATATCCCATGCATGAGAAGGAGATGATTGTACTAGTGCATTTTGTACAAGCATGGATGCACTACCTATTGAGAAAATTGTTTGTAGTGAAGATATAAAATATTGCAATGAGTTACTTTGCAACACAATCAAAGTTTTCACCAAAGTAGGCTTGATGGTAGGACTTATTAGCTGAATTTGACATGACCATTGAGTATAGGCCATGGAAACTCAATGTGGTTGTAGGTTCCTTGAGAAGAAAGGCATAGTTGTAAGTTCTTGAGGAGGAGGAAGACTTGCTTACACTAAGAGAGAGTTGGATTCAATTTCTTGAGTTGCAAAGAAGGATTTGTTAAGGATTGTAGAATGATACTACAATGAAGAACATTATGAAGCGGGTGAAGGAAGGGAAGATGAGGAAATTCTAAGTATGGGACAATCTCTTGTTTTATGGTTCATGCATCCATGTTCCTAAGGAAGAGGGACTCAGGAGGGAAATCTTTAAGGATTGTCATGAATCATGTTGGGTTTTCCACACAAGATAGCATGAAATTTCCATTATTGGAGAGAGGATACTTTTGGGTAAACATGCGAGAAGATGTGGAAGAGTCTGTCTAGACTTGCATCATTTATGACTAGGATAAGTATAATATGAGGGTACAAGTAGGATTATTGTGGCCTTTACCGATTCTAGACATACCATGCGAGATTTTCTCAATGGACTTCTTTTCACAATTTTTGATGGTAAAATGGTATAGCGAGGTGTTAGTTGTTGTTGATCAATTCTCTAAGTATGACATCTTCATCCCAGTGAAGGTACCATGTAAAGTTGAAGAGGAAACAGAGAAGTTATTTTGAAATGTGGTGAAGTATTGGGATCTTCCATTGAGTATTGTATGAGACAAAGATACAAGGTTTATAAAGAAGTTTTGGACCTCGTCATTCCAGTTTGCAGGGACATAGTTGTTACAAAATTCCAATTTTCATTTGTAGATAGATGGACAAACAACACATATCAACTCTTTGTTAAAGGAATACTTGAGACATTATGTGAGAACCGATCAGGAGAATCGGCCAAATTTGTTGGATGAAACTCAATTTAGTTGTAACATGAAAAAGAGTGCTTCTACAAGATACAATCCATTTGAGTTGTTTAATGGGTAGATGCCTATTACCCCGCACATGGTCATAGAGGGCTACTATGAGAGGAGTTCCACAACTTTGAAATTCATAAACCGATGGTAAGATATGTTGGAGATGGTTCGAATGAACTTGAAAGAGGCAACAAATAGAATGAATAAGTGGGAAGATGAGAACATGAGAGATGTAAAGTTCAATGTAGGTGATATGGCCTTTGTCAAGATGACCAAAGAGAAGTTCCCACCACCTACTAGGATGTTTATATCAATGATGAAGAGGTTTGAGGGACCATTTCAAGTTGTAGAGAGGATTGGTGATGTCACATATAAATTGAAGCTATTATTCCATTTGAGAGCTTGTCATCTCGTCTTTGATATCAATCAATCGAAGAAGGGAAAGGTGGATACTAATGATTTGAGCAGAGTGGAGCCACCACATGCTCCAACCTTTATTCTTGATCACTTAGAGTTGAAGTTAATGGGATGTCAGACTTTGGGCGTTGGCAACAATAGGAAGAAAGAGTATTTTGTTAGATGGAAGGATGCATTGAAGAGGAAAACATATGGGAGACATGTGAGTTACTTTGGAGAGGAAACACTAGTTGGTGATCCTAAGGTTTTCGAGGATGGAAATGACTCATGGTAGGGGAGGCTGTAAGGACCTAGGGTGCCAAGGCATGCCCCCATCTCAACCAAGTGCCAAGGGCACTTGACGAGCTCCTTAGTAAACAAAAACCAAAGTGGCGTGACACCTCGTTTAGTTGGGACAAGAATGTGCAAATGTTGGGCCATGTCAGTTTAGGACATGGATGACACAACTGGGGTTTTTGGTTGGACTCATGCACAGTTCGGGTGGGCCAACATGTAGAACGAGTGTGCATAATGAATGCATACGATGTGTGACGAGATAAGCATTGGGTCATGTGCAGTCCGGGCGAGTCGCCATGTGGAGTAGTTGAGTGGAACTAATGCACAACATGCAATAAGTAGAGTTCATTTGGGGAGAGGCGTGGGTTGACATGAGTGTCACAAGCGAACATGTTGAAATGTATGTAGGTCCTAAATGAACCAACATGTAAGCAACTGAAGGGGCATGCGATGAAATGACGTGAAAATTCACTTCGCAACCCTCATTGCATATATACAAAAGGAGGGACTTCAACAAAAGGAAAGTAAGAAATGGACAACACAACACAGTTATTTGATCTGGGAAGTGAAGGGAGTTGTAAATGGTGACTCAGGTGGGTCTGTAGTGAAGGTAGACTACACGAGTTCGATCTGGAATGGATTTTTGTGATTTATGGTCGCATGAAATTGGTGATTTCTAGACGTAGGTGCTAAATTTAGTGATATGCCAACAAAATCGAAATTTGGTATGTTTTCATGGTAAACAAAAAGAGTCCTACCAGAAGCTTAGACCAGGTAGATTTTAGAGATTCCATCATTTTAATGTAAATTTAAAAACTAAAAAGCAAAATTTGTTAAAAATTGTAAACTCTTGTTAAATTGTCTTGTTTATTAGAATTTTGTGATTTATTTATTTAACTAAAAGTATATTTATTTGCGAAAAGATATATGTGACCATAAATTTATTTGGTACTTGTTTCTATGAAATAAATATTGTGATATTCCCATAAGTAGCTATATATAGAACATATTTAACAAGTATTGTATTATGAAGCAAGTGAAATAACATTATTTTCCACTAGTACACTGTGAAACACACTAATGGCGTACAAGAGGTCACAGTGAACACTTTGTAATCATATGAAACCCCAGGAGTTATAGCACTATCCGCCCACATTGGGAGGAACAACAAATTTGGATTGTGTACGTGAAACAAAGTCTCAATCGACGACTAAGGGCGCGCGCCCATGCCGTCTGATCTCGACCTTGTCCCCCGCTTGCGATGGCATCATGGGTGCGAGGGCTCACAATATGATGCGTATTTGATGCTTTCAATTGTTTTATTCCCCTTGTCTCTACAAACGTGTAGAAATGGACTTTGCGACTTTCAATTGTTTTATTCCCCTTGTTTTAGTCATTTGCGACTTTGTGTGTATGCTACTTTAAGTTATTTTTGACTTTTTCTTTCGTACACTAAACGTCTTTTCTGTCTAAGTTTGAAAAAGTTTTCAGCTGCATTTAGTTGGGATGAAAGATGCAACTCGCAAGGACCATCGTTCTCTCTTGCTAGAGGTAACAGTTACCATCAATTTAACGCTTTTATTTTTAATTTTAGTTTTAAAGAGGGTTCACTATAGTAATATGGTCTGGTATTAGTTGTTTCAACAAACAATATTTACTTGTTATTCTAAGAGTCAGATAATCTTGTTACAGGCATGGTATTAGTTATCTCTACTGATAATATCTACTTATTCTGACTAGTCAAGATAGATAATCTTGTTATACACATACAAACAACACTTGCTATTAGAAAAAGTCAAAATAAATAATCTATTTACAAACACACAGACAAACATGTCATAGCATGAATGTTCCATAAAACATATCGTCCCTGCCAAATTAAACTGGCTTAACAACTACCTTCTACTCTGAGGACTCAAAATAGATGATTAGGTTACACACAGACATACATGATTTAAATCCTCCCAACGTACAGTCCCCACCACACTAATTACACTAGCTTAACACCTACCTACTACCCTAATGAGTCCAGATAGATAATCATACTACAAAGACGGGCATATCATAGCATGAGATTTGAATCGTCCCCAACAAATAATCCCTACCAAACAAATTACACTGGTTTGACACCCATGAGAAGGGCCTTAAATAAGATAATGTTTCTTTGCCAGTTACAAGTGGTGGACTGTACACTATGGATTTTCAGAGCTTCATCCCTACTGTGCCCGCAACAGCTTTTGGATTGGCAAAACTCTTGTTCTTCTTCTGTGTATTGCAGTACAAGAACAGAAGGAATAACAGATTGCCTCCCGGACCCTATCCATGGCCAATCGTTGGAAATCTCCTCCAATTGACAATGCCTGCTCAACATGCGCTTAAAGGCCTCACTGACAAATATGGTCCCATTTTGTTTCTGCGCTTAGGCTCTGTCCCTACCATAGTTGTTTCTTCTTCTGAGGTGGTCAAGCAGTTTCTCAACACTCATGATTTAGTATGCTCCAGCCGACCTCGAACAACCGTTGGGAAATTCATATTTTACAATTCTCAAGATGTGGCCTTCGCCGAGTATGGAGATCACTGGAGGCAAATGAGAAAAATATGTGTGTCTGAACTGATCAATGCCAAAATAATTGAGTCATTCAAGCATGTGCGAGAGGAAGAGATGTCTTTCACGATCCGTTCCATTTGGGAGGAGAGCGAGAGCGGAAGAATTGCAGTAAATTTGAGCAAGGCCATCTCTGACCTAACCTCCAATATAGTTTAGAGAATGCTTACCAGAAGGAAATTTTCGGATGACGATTTGAGTGCCGGTGGCCAAGGATTCAATGATCTGACAGCAGAGGTGGAAAATGTAGCTTTCGACATTGGAGACTTCATTCCTTATTTGGTTTGACTTGATTTACAAGGTATCAAGCGACGCATGAAGAAGGCCAGTAAAGCATTCGATGCATTGCTAGAGAAAATACTCGACGACCATGTTGATCATCCAGTGGCAGTAGCCAGGAATGGCCAAGATGAGGCTGAGCCTGTTAAAGACTCCATTGATGTGCTCCTCGATATGGCAGCTGAGATCGATAAGGCGGAGAACAAAATTACACGAGAAAAAATCAAGGCAATCTTACTGGTTTGTCTCTGGCCTTTGTCTGTCATTGCTAGTTAGATAAAATATTTTGTTTGTACCTATATACTAGGTAGTATAGACTAAGTATAGACTAATTAATTTGTGTAGGGTTCCCTAGGTTTAAATTTAATTTCCATAAAAAAAAAGTCAAGTTTCAATATCAAGAGAGAGGTTGAGGCTAGGACTCGTTTTTGGGTATTAAACTATTCGTTCAACCAAGCTTCGCAGCTCCGCCTTTTAAAAAAATTATATATTTTTTCTATTGGAAGCTAGACGTAATTCCAACAACCTGATTTAATGTTGCATCTAGAAATCAATCGCTGCATTTAATGAAGTTCTAGAAGTCGGCGGATACATTGAAGCTTCTCCAGGAAGCCACCGACTGAACCCGTCTCCAGAAACTTCTCCAGCTTGTATATATACCTGTTAATTGATGAATAGAGGTATGTTCTTGTGTTCAGTGTTTCTGAGTTGTGTTGGTGTGTTGTGCGCCTCTACTCTTTTCATGGTATTAGAGCAGTCTCTAATTCGGTATCAGAGCCTCGTTCAGCGTTGAGAGCCTGAGGTCTGTGTGTGAGCTTGTGAGAGACCAGTGTGTTGAGGTCATGTTGCAAAGAAGTCTCAGAGAGACGGTTGTTTGGAAGGGCGATCTGGACCAAGGAATGAGGTTACTGCACAGTTTTCGCTGTTGTGAAGTTGCAGTCTGTTCGCTCGTGTGTAAGAACCCGTTGTTGTAAAGTTGCAGTTTGTTTGCTTGTGTGTAAGAACCCTCTGGTGTGGTGAGCGTGGACTGACGAGGAGTTTTGAGTAAGTTGTGAGGTTTGTTTTTATTGTGGCGCAGAGACACATACGGCATTGAGTGCTACATTTTGTGTTTTTTTTCTTTGAAGATTGGTATTTGAAATTTCAATCCCGTTGTGATTCCTGGCTATTAAGCATGTTGCTTCCCTTACAAGGTTGTAGGGGTTTGTTTTGCCTATAAATTGCTTGTTAGCTGCATTTTTTAAGGTTGTCTTCATCAAGGGTTTCAGAGAATCTTGCAATCAATGACTGTCTAACGGGGAAGTTAAGTCACGGGGTTGAAATGATTTAATTCTTAGCAAATGTATGGGCAAAATATTCTGGTAAAGATTTGTATGAAATATTAGCCATTAAAAAATAGCCAAGAGACGAATTTGATTTGAAAAAAAAAATCACTGTTGGTTTTGGTAGCTATTTTATTGTCTTGACGTAATATGATATAATGAGTATATGTTTTTATGATTTAAAGGAAAAAAAAAAAAAAAAAATGATAAAATGATTTGGAAATTTTTAATAGTGAAAAGGAGTTAAGATTTTTATGGTGCATGAGTGGTGAAAAGGTTTATGAGATTTAGTAAAAATTGGTGCATTTGGATTTGGTGGCATTTTTGGTGATTGGATAAAGTTTTTTTTCATCATGGCAAATTTATTGCTTGATAATTATATGAATGAATCCACCAAACTTGATGGAGAAAACTATGTGAATTGGAAATTCAAGTTAATGACTATTTTAGAAGGAAATAATTTGTGGTCCATTGTAAGTGGGGATGAGCCCAAACCCACTGTTGCAGGTTCTATTCCAGATTGGGAGAGAAGGGAGACAAAAGCAAAGGTATTGCTGCGTATGTCCGTAAAAGACAACATTATTCCTCACATCAGAGATTGCAAGACATCAAAAGAGACATGGGATACGTTGAAGGGTTTGTATGAAACAACAAATACAAACCGAATCTTGTTTTTGAAGACTAAGCTTTTATCTCTAAAAATGGAAGCAAATGAAAATATAAGCAATTTCATATCTCGTGTCAAAGATTTAAGTGATAAGTTAGGAGATATTGGTGAAAAGGTGTCTAATACTGACTTAGTCACCATCATTTTAAATGGTTTAGTGCAAGATTATCAAATTTTTGTTTCAAGTCTTGCAGCTAGAGAGAAACCCCCTTCATTTGATGAATTGACAGGAATTCTTCTACAAGAGGAGGAGAGGATGAAGAACTTTAATTTGGGCTCTAACAGTTCAGATTTGGCATTTGTGGCCAAGGGAAAATATCCATATAGAGGCAAGCCATGGGACAAGAACAAAGGAGGCAAGTTTCAAGCAAAACAAAAAGGTATGACACAGTCTAAATTTCCAAAGAGAAATGATGAGTGTTATTATTGTGGCAAACCTGGGCATCATTCTAAAGATTGTTATAAAAGGAAATATAATGAGTCTAAGCAAAGAAGAAGAAGGCATAATGGAAATTTTGTGGACAAGGATATCAATGATGGATTTAAAAATCTTAAATTGTTTGTTTATGATGTTGCATTGTCTATGGAAAATGATGATAAGAATGCCTGGTTCATTGATTCTGGGGCATCACTCCATATGTCTTGTAATAAGGAGTGGTTTGATGAATATCATGAAAACATTGATGGAACATATGATTGCCTAGGAGATAACAGATCACTTAAAGTTCAAGGTTATGGAGTAATAGGTCTGAATTTACCTAATGGACAAGAGAAACAGATTCATAATGTGATGTATGTTCCTGATATCAAAAAGAATTTAATCTTTGTTTCTACTATTACTGACAAAGATTTGAAGGTGGAATTTGTTAAATCATAGCGTGTAGTGAAAGACAAGAAGAAAGTTATTGCCACAGGCACCAGAGTTGGAGGCCTGTATAAGCTAGATGTGACCAGGAAATGTCATCAAGCTTTGGCATCTACAACAATGTCAATGGTAGATTTATGGCATCAAAGGTATGGACATCTAAATCACAGAGATTTAATGCTACTTCAAAAGAACACTATGGTTGAAGGGCTTCCTGTGTTGAAGAATGATCATGTTGAATGTGAAGCATGTGTACTTGGCAAGCAACATAGGGAGGAATTTCCTATACATAAAGAAAAAAGGCAAAGGGAAATACTTGAACTAATTCATACTGATGTATGTGGACCTATGCAAACTAGATCTATTGGTGGAGCATGGGATTTTCTTATTTTTTTGGATGATAGATCTAGATATACATGGGTTTATTTCATAAGAAGAAAGAGTGATGTGTTTGATTACTTTAAAGAATTTAAGAATATGGTAGAAAAACAAACTGGTAATTACATCAAAATTTTGAGATCTGATCAAGGGGGAGAATTCAAATCAAGAGAATTTAATCAATATTGTAAAAGCAATGGGATTCAGCAACAATTTACAGTGCCACATGCACCTCAGCAAAATGGAGTTGCTGAGAGGAAAAATAGAACACTAGTTGAATGGGCACGTAGTATGCTTCAAGGTAAAAATATTTCTAATGTTTTTTGGGCTAAAGCCATTAATACTACTGTTTATTTGAAAAATAGGAGTCCAACCAAAATTTTAGAGCTTAAAACACCTTTTGAAGCATTTTATAGGTACAAACCAAAAGTGAGTCATTTAAGAGTTTTTGGTTGCAACGCATTTGCTCACATTCCTAAAGATGAAAGAAGAAAACTTGATGCAAATTCAATTAAGTGCATATTTATTGGTTATTGTGATAAACATAAAGCATACAAGTTGTTTGATCCCAATACTCATAGACTTCTTGCAAGTAGGGATGTGGTGTTTCATGAGATTGCTGATGAAGGTGATAAAATAAATAATACTAGTGTATGGCATGATATTGATGATTATGTCAAATTAGATACAAGTGTTGAACAAGAATAGGAACAAGCATAGGAACAGATACAAACTGAAGAAAAAGGAACATCAAGCAGTCATGATACTCCAAGAAGAGGAGAGGGGACTCCGCAAAGCAAAAAGAAAGATGAAAGCAGTAAAACTCCAAGAAGGTCATCACGTCAAAGTCAGGTACCTGTAAAGTATAAAGATTATGCATTAATGTCCCAGGTTATGAATGTTGTAGAACCTTCAAGCTATGAAGAAGCCAAAGAATATGAAGAATGGAGAAATTCAATGAATGAAGAATATAACTCTATAATGAAGAATGACACATGGGAATTAACAGAATTGCCTAAAAACAAAGTTTCCATATGATGCAAATGGCTTTATAAATCTAAATTTAATGCTAATGGAAGTATTGATAAATATAAAGCTAGATTGGTTGCCAAAGGATATTCACAAAACACTACAACAAAACCAGCGATTTGCGCCAGATTTAGCGCCAGATTTTAGTGCATTTTTTTGTAATTGTGATGAGCAACCTGGCGCTAAATCTGGCTCTATTGTACAATTTTTAAAGCGTCCTTTTTTGCGTCTGAATTTGCATCCTTTTTCACTCTAGATTTTGCATCATTTTTTGCACCAAACTAAGCATCATTTTTTGCGTCAAATTTTGAACCAAGATTTGCATCTTATTTTATGACAGGTTTTGCTTCTAGTTTTGTGTCATTTTTTGCATCTATTTTTCATTGTCTTTTGCTTCCTATTTTGTGTCATTCTTTGCTTCCATTTTTGCGCCATCATTTGCATCAAGTTTACACTGTATTTTGCTTCCAATTTAACGTCTTTTTCTGCATCCATTTTGTGTCAGTTTTTGCATCTAGTCTTACGCCAGGTTTTGTATCTAGTCTTACACTAGTTTTTGCTTCTATTTTTGCACCAGTTTTGGTGCCTATCTTTGCACCATATGTTGAATTTGATTTAGCACCAAATTTTGCATCCATTTTTGTGCCCATTTTTGCATCTTTTTTTGAACCATTTTTTACGTCTACATTTACGTTTGATTTGTCTCCATTTTTCCCATCTCATTTTGCACCATATTTTGCGTCATTTGTTGCATCCAATTTTTGCGTCGTTTTTAACACCATTTCTTGCATCCAATGTTACATCATTTTGAGCATCCAAATTTGCATTTATATTTGCATCTTATGTTGAGTCATGTGTTGTGTCCACCTTTGCATCTTATTTTGTGTCTAATGGTACATTCAATTTAGAGTCATGTTTTACGTCTACTTTTGTATTTGTTTTTGCACCAAGTTTTGCATCCAATTTTAAGCTATTTTTATGCCCATGTTTGCACCATTTTTTGTGTCTACTTATGTTTCCAATGTTGCACCATTATTTACGCCCACTTTTTCATCCAATTTTGCATTTTTTTGGTATCTAGTTTTACATCGTTTTTACCATCCAAATTTGCATCTTTTTCTGCCTCATTATGTGTCCACATTTACATATAATTGTGTGTCTAAATTTGAGCCTAAATTCGCATCTGATTAGGCATCATTTTTTACATCCAATAT
>APFE030528321.1:0-22937 GCA_000404065.3 Pinus taeda
TTTGTAATTGCACAAGAAGAGTATTAAAAGCATTTAAATGATCAGCAATCGATGTACCTTCCTTCATTCGCAAACTGTACAACTGTCGCTTCAGGAGAATTCTATTGGTTAAGGATTTGGTCATGTACAGTTTCTCCAGTTTCGTCCACAAACCAGCCGCTGTTGTCTTCGACACAATATTAAATAGGACATCATCAGCTAGACACAGTCGAATAGCACTAATCACTCTTTCATCCATCTCGGCCCACTCACTATCTGTGATGTTGTAAGGCTGTTTGGACTTGCCAAACAACGCCTTTGCCACGCCATGTTGGACAAGCAAAACATGCATTTTCACCTTCCAGATCTCAAAATTATTCTTGCCATTAAATTTCTCAATTTCAAACCGGGCACTTTGAGTTTTCGCCATTTGTATCAACAAAAAAACACAATAATCTCCAATATCCAACCAGCCAAAAAAAAAAAATTGCCTATGCCTTTGTTTTTACACAACAAAAAAACTACCTTTGCCTCTGTACTTTTGCCTTTAAAAAAAAACTGCCCTTTTGCACTCAATTTTTTTTTTTTTGTTTGCACTTCACACAAAAATAATTTCTTGTTTGAAGTAACTCAGGTAGCATAGGTCTTACGCTACAGAAAATCTCAACATTGAGCTCCTTTCTTCTAAAATCAAAGAAAAGTACAAATTCCCAACTGAAAGTCGATGAAAACTCAAAAGGCGCTCAAAGAAAAACACAAATTCCCAACTACAAGTTGATCAAAGATCAAATAACATGATGCCCCAGTCACGGTATTGCATAAGCACCGAGAATATCAGGTAGCAATGCAAAATTGATAAATTTAATACCATTTTGCCTTACAAATATAAATGAATACCAAACCGTGAATTTCGGTATTTAATTTTTGGAAGTTGGTCTGTGTGATGGAGTGCGATGGTAGATTGATTCTTGAAAACTGAGCAACCCTATGCGGGAAATTAAGGTGCAAAAGTTGGAGTGATGCACAACTAGATTGAATAAGCAAGATAACACAGCAGAAAAATCACGCACAGAAAACACAACTTTTAACATGGTTCACCCAACCAATCTGGGCTACGTCCACCAAACATAGGCATCAGGAATTTATTAATCAAATTGGAGATTACATAATGAAAACCTCATAAAACTCTCACACTCTTAGCAAACCATCCGAATGGTTTCCTGTTATATAGCATAGAGAATGTAACACTTCATTAACTCCCTCCCAACAACCTGGAGCTAATCTAGGAGCTGAATTCTATTGTTGTCATCAGCTGAGATTTTTCCTATTTTGTTACCAACAGAAAATCTCAACATTATAATGCATTATATATGACGTATATATTCAAAGAATGTAATCAACCCAGGATTAACAGTCCTAGCATATAATATATGTCAATAATCTTCAAGGTTGGGAATAACACTAAAAAAATAAACTCCCAAATTATAATAAAATGTTGATGATATTAATGTTTTCCAACCATGCGATGATGAGCCATAAGAAAAGATAATAGTTTGACTACTTTCCAACCATGCAGTAATAATGTGATATAAACCATTATTATTGCTACAACCCATTATTATTGCTACACTGGAATTTTTGTGTCTGTACTTGTAACGCTCATCTAGGTTATCATAGTGCCACTACAGTTACTGAACTACTGAATATTACCAGGCTGAAATGATGCAATTCTTTTAGCTTCATCAACATTCAGATATGTAACATACCCCGTCACTAGCCAAACATACCTATTTTCCTCTCTGTATATATGACACCATGATCGTTTCAATTAGGTTCTCTGCCTTGTAACTGCTCTGGTTGGTATATGGCATTATTTGATACATCTGTAATATTAAGGATGCCACAGTAATATCAACCACTATAATATAATACGATAAGGATGTATTATATGTAACGTTTAGAAAGAAAAAAATCCTTCCTCTGGTTATTAATGCAAGCACCAAATCATTGCTTATGCACCTACCACTGCATTGTCATACTTCTCAGACTATTATGTTTGGCATATTTGGTTACAGTATAACGTATTACTGTTGGCATAGATAACATTGGTCCATTTTATAATTCGACATTAACGCTTCATATTTCTACAACAACCTCTAGACTTCCAGATTGTAATATTATTATGCATTGTTTATTTCCTTATCTATATTATTGCATTTTCTATTTGGTGGTTGGTGAAGGAATCGAGCATTTTGTATCGAGCGATATGTGCTTGACATCCCTTACCTGAATTCTCTGCTTAATATCCCTGACATGTGTTACCTGTTACACGGCCTGCCATCGGTCTTTGAAGATGGTGTCAAGCTTAACGTTGTGAGAAAACTCATTCTCAACCTCAAATTGTATCATTCAAGTGTCATTTTCGATTTGGTATCTTTCTTTTCAGACTCCTCTCAATGCTGGCGTGGATTATTCAGAAACACTCTTCCAGCTTAGCTATTTTAAAAATTGCTTCACTTTTCTCTTTATGATAGTAAATTGTTGGAGATATTATTTATCAGATTTTCATTCCAATCTGAAACCAGTTCTCTTCAGAAATAGTCAGTCTCTTGCATTGAATGCCCCAATCTTATGTTTCTACACTTCTTCCTTTGATGGTTTGGTGTGGATTCAATTTTAGATAGCTGAATTATTCAATTTCTCTTCTTCATACTACCACCCTTCAGGCAGCTATCGTGTTGGCCTCCTTGGAGGTTTTTATTTATGTGACCAACTGCTCAACCCTAGACTGCAAATTTTCATTTAGTTCATGCTAAAGGTTGGTTTCTTTTCGCAATGGGAATGCTCACTTTAGAGGAGGAATGTTTTGCTATATCATATTGTTTTGCGATATGATAATTCTAACCTACATAGCCTTCAAATACTATTGAATATGTATCCTCCTCCTTTTTCTTTTTTTTTAAGAGTTACAAGATGAGCTCCCTTGAAAGTTTCACTTCAATCCTCAAAAAATTAATTTTCATTGTGGATTTAACTTGTTTTTGTAACCATTTCAAGCTTCAATACTTAATTAGAGGTACTCCAGTTTGAAACTCAATAGACTCTATTGTATAGTCTTCAAGGAACACTAGCGTGGATGTTCTCCCCGTGATATGCTTCACATTTTATAATCGTAGCTCTATCACTGATTAACTTCCTTAAGTACCTCCCCCTTGAGACCAAGCTAGGTCACTAGTTGTTCTCCATTTGATTTCTATAGGGAGAATTCTCATTTGCTGCATCTTTGGCTGATTATTCTTGGTTTGTTTTTTCTTAAAGTTTGTTGCAATATGTCCTGGTTCATAGCAATGGAAACATGATATATATTTCCTCCTTTGAGATATTGAAGACTTTCTAACATCATTCTTCTCCTTCTGGCTATGCTACTTATTTTTATTTATTTCTTCTTGTGTAGGTCCTTTTGGTGCTACTATGTCATCTTTAATGGTTGCCTTTTCTAAGTTCTTCATGGAGGAAACCTCCTCTTCTAGCTACTTATACCAACTATTCTTTTCTTCTAACTTACTTCTAGTTGAACCTATCTCATCTTTTAATCTTTCACATTGTAGGTCTCTCTCCTTGAATTCACTACTCATCGCCTCTTCTATTCTTCTTGCTTCTTCAATTTGTGTCTTCAAGCTAACAATTTCCTCCTTGTACTCATGCTCTCTCTCATCACATATCTACACTAGTTTCTTGAGATCTTTGTTTTCACTTTTCAATCTTTCTATGCTAGCCAATGGTAATTCATGCTTAGCTTGATGTTAATCTGTCTTTTCTTCATGAAAGTCAGGAACATTCACACATGTATATGTTTCATTTAACTAAACACTTTCCTTTTGACAAGGTTTTTTTCCCTTTCCTCTTTCTCTTTCCTTTCTCTACACTGTTGTTGCTAGCTTCTCCATGCATGAGTGACAATCTATCACATATTTATTTTGCATAAATTAAATCTATTATTGTGTCAAGATTATTTTTATGAAGGTTGTTATACATGACACATTTTGCTTTAGCATTCCACTGTTGTTCTTGCAAAGTGGAGAATCTTTGCAACATACATCACATACTAGTTTCCATACACCAGGTTTGTAAGATATTAGTTCACATTTTACCTTATATCTCCATTCATGATTTTTTTTTGTACTCAACATAGGTACACTTTGATAGTCCATGACTCAAGTAGACCTACCTTCACGATGTTAGGCTTATACAAAAGGAACTGGCTCTGATACCAATTGATGAAAACTTGACTAAACTGAGATAGGGGGTGAATCAATTTAGTATATTCATGGAACTTAAATTTATTTTCATTAATATCATTAACTAAAACATTACATGAGCACCTTAACAAATAATGACCGACAAATTGAATATGTGAACAAAAATTAATAAGCAAACCAAAACATCACATTAGCACTTAATAAAAACACATATTGACACCAGATATATGTGGAAACCCATAAAGTAGCAAGGAGGATTCTGTTGATTCAATGCACACGTGTTCAAGTGTCGTCATCAGTGTTCGGTGTCATCGTCACTTCAGTTCAGCTTCGATAATTCGACATTGTTGGTTATGTATCAGGTTGTTTAGGTAATTTTTATGGTTTTGCATGGCATTCAGTTGAGATGGTTTAGTGCCTAGCTATCGACGTGTTCATCGACAGTTCCACTAGGATTGGTCGACGATATGTGTCTTGTCCTTCGACTCGCAGGATTTGGTGTCAACATGGGGGTTGTCCATTGCAGAGCTTCGTCGTCAGGGTTGTCGTCATAGTTGTAAGATTGTATCGACAATATGATTTTGGTTTGTCACATTGTGAAAAATGTATTGTAAAAACACCTAATCCTAAAACTAAACGTAGAACCTAAGACATCATGTAAACATGAATTGTAATCAAAATACATTAAAAAACCCTATGATAAACCTACCTAAATCCCTTACCTATCACATTCAAGTCCTAAAGTTATGTTCTAAACCTATCACAAATACAAACAATGTATTAAACCTAACCTAACTCTCGGCCTAAGTTAAATAGATTGTAAAACATTGTAAAAATCAAATACACGAGCCTAAGTGCTAACTACGAGGGTAGTCTAACCGTAGTGGAGGCATGTGAGAGGAATAACACTAGACTTGGAGTAATCGTAATCTTGACCGCAGTGGAAACAGCCGCTGCCAACCATTAGCATGTGAACGGGTTTGGAATTTCACTGCGTAGATAGCCGCAGCAGGAACCGTCACTGGAAATTGTAACATGTGATCACCTGTGTTGATAAGCCATCAGGGTTAACACTCTGCGGGTTAGGTGGGCACTTATGGTTAGGTGTGGCAACTCTATGTGAGCATCGAGATAACTGCCACCTTTAACCATCACGGTGAATGGTCAGCGGAATTGTCGGGCGATAACCATAAATAGTTAACAACAGTCACATGGACTATCTCCCCTCCACTCGATCAACCAAACTATTTGCGGTTTTAGGGTTATAATATGATATTTTTGGGTTTTTTTTAAACAGTTTATCAACAAACTTAATTCGATGACCATGCACCTAGCCTATGTGTCCCTATGCTACAAGACCGAGCTTTTAATCCCATCCAAACTCAACCAATTCATCGTGGAATAAGCCCAAAGTGGTTATGATGAATCTAGTCATGGTATAAATGAGCATTTGCAAATTTGTGAAGAGTTAGTGAGGATTTTGAGTGTTTTTGGTACTTGTCATTCAGAAGCTGAGACAGAGAGGTGGTCGATGTTTTGATCATATCTTGGGCATCCGGAGTCGGTTTTGGAAACTGCAAGAAGCGTTGGATATATGGTTCAGAGAGATTCCTGGTTATAGAGGTCAAAATTGCTTGTGTGCAAGTTCAATCTGATTAGACTCCTTTCTTATTATTCCTAATAAAAATGGTCACCCATATTGAAAACAGACCCAGAAACATAGTCCATCAGGGACGAATTCCGTCATCAATTTCGTTGTCTGGTATAACTATGGTTTTAATGTTTTCACTTATGTTATGCATCTTTCTTTTGTTTAAACAGCTGTCATAAAATATTCTTCTCAAGTAGTTTTCCTTGATCTCCTTGCTTTGAGCTAACATTCAAATCATAAATGGCTAATCACTTCTACATTAGTTTTTAGTATATGATTATTTTAGATCATATAATTTGGTATCAGAGTAGGTTGCGTTTGTAGAATTTTCCATTGAATGTTAACCAGGCCAAAGTCGCAACGACGAGAAGGAATCCTTGAACATATCGATCAAGAGATTGGAAAGCGACAATTCGTTCATAAATCGACCATGTCACGACCTGATGCAGGTGAAAACAATGAAACTAAAATGAGCAAAAAACAGTTTCAGCAGGCATTCTTGACTATGTAGCATATGTTGAGAGAATTGTACGAAGACAAGAAGGCGAGAGATGTAGCTTCTTCTTCAAAAGCTTTGAAGAAGGAGAAAGGTAAAGGGAAGACTGATAAACCACCTTCACCTCCATCATCTCCATCATCCTCTTCTTCTTCTTCTTCTTCTAGTGCATAATCTGAAACGGAAAAGAAACCTAAGAAAACATCTCTTTTGAAACTTGATGTTAAATTTGAGTTACCTGTTTATGATGGCGAAATGAATCCTGAAAAGCTATATAACTGGATAAAGAAGTTAGAAGTGTATTGTCACATTCAGAACATTTCTAGTGATAAAACTAAAATTCAGCTAGCTACACTTAGAATGGTGGGAACAGCTTTAATCTGGTTGGAAAGTAAAACTCAGATAGATGTAAAGTGTAAAGGAAAAGTCATCTCGTCAATTGGTCTAAGTTTTGAAAATATCTTAGGAAACAATTCTATCCTTTAGGATACATGTAGCAAGTTGTTATTGACTGGCAGCATCTGAGGCAAGGTAAAGGGCAGAGTGTTCAGGAGTTTACTCAGGATTTCAAAAAGAAAGCATTGGTGCTTGGTATTTCATTGGATACACGTGAAACTTTGTTAAAATACATTGGCAATTTACATTCATATTTGCAACATACTTTATTGATGTTTAATCCTGATGATTTTGATGAGGTGTGTGTTCAGGCCATACATATTGAATCAGGTGGTAGACCCTTCAAGTTTTCATCACAATCATCCAAAGGTTGGAAACCATAGATTCTAGTGACAGTAATGGGAAGAACAATTCGAAGAGAAAGAAATCAGCAATTGTTTAGGAGGAAAGACCTACTTGTTCTCATTTCCATAGAATTGGTCATGATGAATCTAAGTGTTGGAAACTTCATCGAGAACTTAAGCCCAAAAATTTCCTTAAGGAGAAGGATGAAAAGAAGGCCATTGCAGTAGTCTAGCAGGATCTAGATCCAGATTCAGGTGATGAAAGGAGGATAACCGCCATGGTTATGACAGGTAAAACTTATGATGCTGGTTCAAGTTCGAAAACTATTGCATCTTCTTCAAACATAAATCCTTCATGTGAGGATAAAAGAGCTGAATTGTTTAACATAAGGATAACTTCTAAGCATACAAATATATATTCAATGTTTGACAGTGGCTCACAAGTGAATTTAATCTCTAAATATTTAGTTAAAAGTTTGGGTTTGGAAACACGGAATCATCCAAGACCATACCCATTAGGTTGGCTTAATAAATAAACTCAGATACATGTCACAAAGCAGTGTCAGTTAAAATTCGCAATTACATCTAGGTACATTGATGATGAGGAGTTAGATGTGGTCCCAGTAGACATTTGTGGAGTTGTCTTAGGAAGTCCTTATCTTTATGATAGCGATGCAGTGTTTTACAGAAAAGAACATAAATATCACCTAAATAAAGAAGGGGTTGAATTTATTGTTAGGGCACACAAAGTCAAATCAAACTTGGATATAATTGTTACGAATCAAGTTAAGTAGTTAATAAGTTGAATTAAATATGTACTCATGTTTATTAAGAAACAACATAAGGATGATTGTTCCAAATGCGAGATTCAGTTTATAGATCAATTGGTCAAGGTGGTTAATTATTTTCCAAGTAATCTTATTCATAAACAGGATAAGCAACATGAGATACATTTGATGTCATATGAACATCTTCTTAAAGACAGAATAGCTCTCAACTCATTCATTCAACTTAATTCTAGAAACTATCATCATCAATAGTGTATTGCAGGGAATGGTACATGTGAGATTAATAAGAGACTTGTTTCAGATGGTATGCTTATTTTCAGTTTCAGGGGTGCATGTCAGTATTGGGGAAAGTCAATGTTCAATTTCTCTTGTATTGTGTCACCATGTCATGTCTTGAACAGTTTGGAAACCTCTTTTCAAGTGGAGAGGAAACCTATTTGTTTTCTTATCAAAGCCTTTTCTAAAGAAGTTTCAAAGTGTCTAATGTAAACTTATGCATCAGAGGAAAGTGCTAATCAATGGAAACATCATTTAATGAATGAAGAAAAAGTGATTCAAACAAATCAACAATTAACTCAATACTTTCAGAATCAAACTAAGTTGCAGCAAATTTCACCTTATTGTTGGATAGATTCAGTGTAGCAAGTTCACTTAGTAAACATGAAGTAGGAAAGTATGTTGAATCAAGTAGCTGGTTTGATGTCAAAAGCATCTTTGATTGTCTATCCCATTCTGCAAAATAGATTGTTCATACATATTGATGGTATTAAACAACATCCAATAGAGATTGTTTTAGAAGCTTGTGAATCACTAACTCATGGTTCTTCGTGGAAATAATTCAATTGCCATGTTGATAACAGGTTGTTTGCCCATTGTTGAAAGTTTTTCATACTGCAAATGGATGAAACAGGTCACCAACTCGGAATGTGCCATGGTAATCATCATTAGGGTCATCACTTGCAAGTGATTGATTGAATGTATTGGTACATCATCAGGTCAAGGTGGAAAGAGAGGGAGTTCTACCCTCATCGACTATTTGTTTAGTTAAAATTTTATGGTCCAAAAGCTTTCAAGGGGAGAGAATGATCTAGGAGGATTCCGTTGATTCAATGCACAGGTGTTCAAGTGTTGTCATCAGTGTTTGGTATCGTCGTCACTTCAATTCAACTTCGACAGTTTGACAGTGTTGGTTATGGATCAGGTTGTTCAAGTAATGTTTATGGTTTTGCATGGCTTTCAATTGAGATGGTTTAGCGCCTGGCTGTCGACTCGTGTTCATCGACAATTCCGCTAGGATTGGTCGACGACATGTGTCTTTTTGTTTGACTTGCAGGATTTTGTGTCGACATGGGGGTCATCCGTTGTAGAGGTTCGTCGTCAGGGTTGTCGTCATAACTATAAGATTGTATCAAAGATATGCCTTTTGGTTTGTCACATTGTGACAAATGTATTATAAAAACACCTAATCATAAAACTAAACCTAGATCCTAAGGCATCATGCAAACATGTATTATAACCAAAATACATTAAAAAACCCTATGATAAACCTACCTAGATCCCTTACCTATCACATTCAAGTCCTAAAGTTATGTTCTAAACCTATCACAAGTACAAAAAATGTATTAAACCTAACCTAAGTCTCGGCCTATGTTAAATACATTGTAAAACATTGTAAAAATCAAATACACAGGCCTGAATGCCAACTAACCGCACAGGTAATCTGACCACAGCGGAGGCATGTGAGCAGAATAGCATCAGGCTTGGAGTATTCGCCGTCTTGACCACAACGGAAATAGCCACCACCAACCATTAGCATGTGAACGGGTTCAGAATTTAGCGCGTAGTCAAGAGTTTATACGCAGCAGGAATCGTCACTGGAAATTATAACACGTGATCACCTGTGTTGATAAGCCGTCAGGGTTAACACTTTGCGGGTTAGGTGCATAGTTACAGTGAGGCGTGACAACACTATGTGAGCACTGGGATAACTGCCACCTCTAACCGTCAGGGTGAACAGTCAGCGGAACCGTCAGGTGATAACCACAGACAGTTAATGATAGTCACATGGACTGTCTCCCCTCCGCCCGATCAACCAAACTGTTTATGGTTTCAGGGTTATAATATGATATTTTTGGGTTTTTTTTAAACAGTTTGTCAACAAACGTAATTTGATGACCATGCACCTAGCTTATGTGTCCCTATGCTACAAGACCAAGCTTTTAATCCCATCCAAACTCAACCAATTCATCCTGCAATTAGCCCAAAGTGGTTATGATGCATCTAGTCACAGTATAAATGAGCATTTGTAAATTTGTGAAGAGTTAGTGAGGATTTTGAGTGTTTTTGGTACTTATCATTCAGAAGCTGAGACAGAGAGGCAGTGAGTGTTTTGATCATATATGGGGCATTCAGAGTTAGTTTTGGAAACTGTAAGAAGAATTGGAAAGCTGTTTCATAGAGCTTCTTGGTTACAGAGGTTAGAATTTCCTGTGTGCAATTTCATTCTAACTAATCACTATGTAATCAACTTATTTCTTCTCATTCCTAATAAAAATGGTCGTCCATATTGAAAGCGGACCCGGAGATGTAGTCCATCAGGGACGAACTCTGTCATCAATTTTGGTATCTCGTATGACTACGTTTTTACTATTTTCACTTATGTTATGCATATTTCTTGTGTTTAAACAGTTGCCATAAAGTATTCTTCTCAAGCAGGTTTCCTTGATTTCTGTGCTTTGAGCTAACGTTCAAATCATAAATGGCTAATCATTTCTACATCAGTTTTTAGGATATGATCATTTCAGATCATAAAGGGAGAAAACTGTGATTTTATTATTGTTGTGATGCAAAGGAAAGCTCCTACTCCTTATTACATCTGATGTTTTGTAGGATCCAACCTACAGGAGGTTGCTACCTCAATTTTCTGCAAGCTGCAACATGCAAGGAAGCTCCAACTCCCATATGTTTTTTGTAGGCTACAACCCACAGGAGGCTCCTACCTCAATCAGCTCCAACTAGATATTTATCAAGCCACAACTTGAAAGGAGACTACAATCACCTGATGCAAACAAGAAACAACAATGTGTTGGTTTACCTAGTCATAAGCTCGGCATATCTCCATCTTCATTTATGCCTGTTCATCCCTTCAAATTTTCTTCACATAAACTTCATATGTGCCAGGTAACTAATGTATAATACCTCAATCAGCTCTCACACATTCTCCAACTCTCTGACTATACAATGCCTTCCAAAATCACATCTCCTATAAAGATAGTTTGTTGGATGTTGTATCCCACATAGGAATATGAAGTGAATAGGATTGACTCTTTGCCTTCCACTCATTTGTTTCCAAACTCTTCATATCTTGAATATTAGAACACAAAAACAAATAATCTATCCAATATTAATTTCAGCCACATGTAATGATTTAAAGCATCAACGTAATGCTAATATCAAATAGAAATATTTATCATTAATGCATCGCAACAATCTTTACAACATCTTTTCCTTTGCCTTGGAATCTTTCCTTTGCATCACAAAAATTCAACTCAATCAACAATTTCACATCACAACAAATTCTTCAATATAGCAATCTTTGCAACATTATCAAAAAATTTCAATGTATCACAACTCTTCCTCATTGTTCTTCTCCTTTTCATTGTTGATATTGTTCGTTAGTGTATACATTGCCTTGTTGTTTCTCCTTTACCTGTTGTTGCTCCTTCATTGTTTCTTATTGTTGTTCCTTTTCCTATTACTTCTCCTTCATTATTCCTTGTTGTTTCTCATTTGCATCTCATATTTTGTTTCTTCCTGCTCCTTTGCCTTATTTTTCTGCTTGCTACTCCTTGCCTTGCTACCTCTTGGTTGCTCCTTTTCGATCACTTTTTTGATTCTTTGCTACTTCTTCACCACACTTTTTCCTTCTTTTCCTTGCTACTGCTCTTGTTTCTCCTTTGTTGTCAATGACAACAATACCAACAAAAGGGCCCAAGGAGGAATATGAAGAAGCCCTTGCATGAAAATAATTGTAGTACCTATCAATACATCAAATTAAGAGACTAAGGTTTAATCATAAGAAAATGATATATAAGCACATGAAGAAAATCCTTAAGAAGGACATCAAAGGGGAGAAAAATATAAGGAGATAAATGACTCAAAGGAACCCCATGTTGAAGAGTCTAAACAAGAAAAATCGATAGCTAAGGTTGATGCATAGCACCACCGACACTTCCTAACGAAACAATGGCCCTCAAGGCAAGAGCATGAGCATAAAAAAACTTATTAACAAAGCTACTAACTTAATGAGAATTGTGGCATCAAGATGAGAAATTCATCCCTGAAAACCCATACTTTTGTGTCATAAACATGAAAAAAACACCCTTGAATCAAAATTTGGTGCTACCAATAGCACCGTTTTCTTTAGGGTCAAAATTCCAACATTTTTCAAACATTGAATTGGGAACAAGATACCATTAATTCGAAAAATCTTAAAATTCCAACATTTTTGAACCATGACATTAAAAATCAAATACCATGATACTAAAAACCTCGAAGTTCCAACATTTTCAACTATGGCATTAAAAACCAAGTATAGTGACTACAAAAAACCTTAAAAAATAACATATAAATTAGAGAGTTCTTGTATAGGAGCAATTTATTTATTTTCAAGGTTAAATTACACTACAAGGAAAATACCTTCTACCTGAGGTTATAACAGAGGTTTTAGTGTTATAAAATTGGAAAAGAAAAATGTCATAAAAGCATATGTTTGTGATTCCAGATGTCTTAATAGAGATTATAACGGAACCTCATCACAACCGAAAAAATATGGGCAACCAGAGGTTTTAGTTGACGTTTTTTTTGCGGTGTGTGTAATGGAAAAAATAGCATCGATACGATACATATATAAAATGCATTGGAGAAGCATACATAACTAAAAGAATTGAGGCATTGAATGCAAATAACGCGAGTGCCTAAAATGTATATGGCCCTGGTGCGTATACATAAAATAATTCCCTGAGGCGTTCTTCTAAGGAACAACATCGAGGCACGCAAAAAAATATTCCAAACCTAGTGCTTTTATTTAAACTCACAACGTCGATGCATATTGTTTGTATAAACACACCGGTGCACTAAAAATGTAAAAGGATCAGTGTTATTAACTTTAATAATTCACCAGGGCTAGAAATAACATTCTGTAGGATAGGGGTGTTAGTTCTATGAAAGCACTAGTGCGTTAAGAATTGCAATGCACCAAGGCGTTAATTTCAACCAATACCAGTGCTTGTATAAATAAACAACTTGTGCTGTCGTTTTCTGAAAAGGCACCAGGCATGCAAAAAATATGTCATCACGATGCTTTTATATAACATAACAAACCTGTGCATGTTTATGTTATAAACACACCGATTTTTTTGTATGAGATTTTCTCTTTTCTGGAAACATCGACCTGTCACAGTGCAATTATTGTAGTTTTTTAAATATGTTATTCATCAAAAAATTGACATATATCTTATAAAAATATTCATGTAAATTAAAATTTCATTACTGCATTTGTATACGATGTTTGAATTAATTTGTTATATTATCAGATTTCGCATCTCTTCATTATAATATTTAATCAATGGTGTAACATTTCACAACAATATTGGATAACACAATAGAATAAATTAAAATGTATTTTATTATATTTCAATAAGAGGCTCTTTGTCATATAAAATGGGATTTTTATTGGTAACCTCTTGTCTTTCAATTGGGACATTATGTCCATTACATTAAACAAAATGTCTAATTTTCATAGAGAATTATTTCAAAAAATACAACAAGTTGCATTGATATCCAAATAGATCATCATTCTTCATTGGAACTGTTGTCAGTGCTTGAACTACTTCCATGACTTGGGTTATTTGGAAAATTCTTTTGTTGATTTCACCGATTGTTTTCATCTTCTTGATCTTGTTCCATCTGCAAACAGAAAAATAAAGTGAAATGATTGTATCTACATTTGTGAGAATAATGAAGATTGAAATAAATAATATACATCAATGTAAATCAAATAGCAATGTACAATAGCAAGAAGTGACTCATAAATTGTACACATGGTTTCAAAACCAAGCCATTGCAACAAGTATTTTGCTGACTCTGACGTATTTCCATACTTTTTTCCTACATGTTTTAAACCCCATTATAAATCATAGATTTAATATAAAGTATTTTTTTGTTCTATTAATTATACACTCAGAGAAGTAAAACAACATAGATACTTACAAATTCCAAAATTAATTATTGATATGCCAACATATATTCACAGCCCATATTTAACCCAATGTCAATCAATTCTTCTGATGGCTCTACTTTATATGTTAGCACCTATTTGAAGATATTCAAGGATGGTTGTTGTAAAACAACTTAAAATATACAAAAATTAAGCCTTGAGTTGTTACAAGAAAATATTAACAATTACTCACAAACTTTGATATCAACCCTTTTCTTCCTTGTCGTCCTGTTTTATCTACTGAATGAGTTCCATTTTTATTTATTTATTTTTATTTTTTCTGCAAGAAAATACTTGAAAAATAATATTTAATGCTAAATTACCATTTGTATGTAAAAATTCAATCATGATTACATACTTTTGAACCTCGTTGTCATTGAGATGGCTCCTCCTGCGATGCAATTATGTCCATTTCTTTGACCATCTCCTTTTACACCTTTTATTGCATTCCTACTGGCATGTTTCGCATATCAGCTCGTTGATCATTTGCGATTTTCATAATCTTCTTGAGAGAAGTAATAAACTATTTTTATATTGATATATGAAAACTAAATATAACAAAATTGATATTAACAAATGAATGGTTTGTAGTAATATATACATATAATTCTAGAAAATAATTTTAATTAGGAATATTACCTTTTGAATAATTCTTTTTTTTGTTGTATGTTTTTTTCCATCGCAATTTTGACATGTCTCATTGACCATTGCTCTGGAAACGCTTCCTATAGTTTAGATATAATTTGGTCATTGGAATCATTAGAATGATTTTTGTATTGTGAGTGGAAAGTATATTTATACGTTCATTCCACTAGATCCCTCATAGTTTTGTAAAAAACATTCCCCCTTCCATCAACCTCCAACACCACTCCAGATGAGCTAAGGACCAATTCATCCTCATTTACATGTTCTATAATTTTTATTTTCTTAGAACGACATTGATCTTTTCCTTCATTGTTGCTCGCTGTAGAACATTAAAGATATAGGAATTAATAGATAGTTTGAAACATGTTATCTAATATTCTTAAGCATATTATTAATGAAAATTAAAAAAAAAACTCATATTAAATAGTATTTTTCATTCACCTAATTCATCCTTCTTCAATTTTTCTATTAGGATTTTACGCTCTCCTACACTTAGATTAGAAATAATCGTATCGACCTTCTTCATTTTGTGTCTCTGCATAACACAAACTAACCAATACATATTAGTTAAACTTATATATAGTTCAAACATATTAATTTTGTAAAGAGTTTATAAATAACTTGCCTTCTTTGCTTTTTTCAATGTGCTCACATTGTGTCGATCAATATTTTTGTTACTTGACACTTTCCCAGGCATTTTTACCAATATACAACCTGTATCATTCAATACATAAGCCAATTAAATATATTTTATACATAAATCAAATAATTTTCAGCCAAAAGGAGCTCTTGTAACCAGTGCATTTATTTGAATAAATGCATTGATGCATTTAGGCCATTAAATGCACCAGACATTTAATTATTCTGCATAATTAGCAAAAAATAATTTTAAATTCTGAAAGTGTGATTGGTAACGATAAATGCACCGCAATGACTAAACGATGCTACTTGGCATAGGCAGGACAGTGGGTTATATTACACCAAGAGCACTGATGGACAAATTGGATAAAACCGACCAGGTTATAATATACTAGTGTGTTGTATTACACAAGGTGCATAGGTGCATTATATTACATTAAAGCACCGTAAAACATACACCGTTTGTTAAAAATATGAATAGGACCAACAGGGTTTGGATCTAATTCAATAAGTGTTCCCCCTAATTTACGTGTCAAACACCCTATATATAGTAACTCGTACACAAACCCATTAAATCTAAAATGCCTAAAATGAAAAACCCTAATTGTGAAGTGGTAGATGGGAATTAAATCATAAGGTGAAATTTTGTGGTCACATAAGCAAGAAGAAGCAAGGGTTTAAGGTAAGTATTGAATTTGTTTGTTTTTTGGCTGAATTTTAATTAAATTTAAATATGAACACACATCGTAAAAAAAATTACCAATAAAATCAATAGTAAAAATTTTATTATACAGGATTTTTAAATTTATTTTTTCTGAATTGTGAATAAATCTAACAAAATTGTAAAAAAAAACTAACAATGAAACGAACAGCAAAATTTAAAAATTTTGTTATGCATAGTCTTGAGTGAATCACCATACCTTTCAAATTCTGATCTTTCTTTGGTTCCAAAATATTTTGTTGCTCCAAATTGCTCCCAGTATGACTCTCTTGCAAATGATCTCTCTTTTAATTAAACCCTAACAAAAATTGTAAAACAAATTATTAGTCAAATCAACAATAAAATTTTAAATTTTTACTACGCAAGGTTTTGAGTGAATCACCATACCTTTCAGCTTCTGATCTTTTGAATATTTTTGTTGCTCCAAAATTTTCTATTGTTGCATAATTCTCTTGGTACATCTCTTTTGCAAATCAGAACCTTGAAATCCTAGGAAAAATAATGAAATAGTGAATAAATTTTTACTATTTAAAAGACTTTATCAAATTAGATTTCGAAAAATCAATTGACACTCATTTTTTAATTTAAAAAAAAAAATCATGTTTTTTTCACTTAATCTAAACTTGGTGCGTTTGATAGTAAAGAGCATCGGTGCGTTTGATAGGAAAGATCATCAGTGCGTTTGATAGTGAAGAGCATCGGTGCATTTACTAGTAAAGAACACTGATATTGTTAGGGCACTAAATTTCTTCAATGCACCGAGATGATACAATTTTTTTTTTTTTTTTCAAAATCCCGAAATGATGCAATTAATATTTTAACGCAATAATGCAGTTTGCTTTTAAATGCATTGGTGTTGTAATTGTTATAAGAGCACCGACATGGTAGAATTTGTTTTTACTTTCAAAATCCCAGAAAAAATTGTGCACTGGTGTTGTTTTTATTTAAACGTGTTAGTGTGTTTTTGTACAAGAGCATCAATATGATAACATATTTTATATTTTTCGAAATGTCTGAAACCGGTGCGGGTATTATTTTAATGCCTCGGTTTTGTTATGATTTAATTATGGTTTAAATGCATTGTTGCGATTTGTTTTGAGAATCGCACCGGTAGGGTTTAAAAGCTATCTGAAATTTTATTTTCACATAAAATGGCATATTAATCTCAAATTATCCTTTAGATGCATCCACATGAATTACAGTAGTTCACAGTATACAGTTTCCGCTTAAAATCATATTATTCTTGAAAAATGGTTTGAAAACTATATTGAGACTCAGATTGTGCTTATATGGTTCTTGAAATTAATTTTAGATATCCCTACAAAATTTTATTTCTGATTTTTCTCAAATGCATGCACAAAATCTCAATAATAACAACTGGTCAATTCTTCAAATTCCATCTCGTTCTATATTATTGATCAAATTCATTCATGGAGTTCTCCCTTTCCATCTCCAATAAGTTCATATTTTATTTATATTTTGATTATCTAATTTAATTCATTGTTTTAAAACCATGTCAATTTGAATAAAAATATATCCAAATTTGTAGGATCTTGATTCAAAATTGAGTTTAGATGCAAAAAATATTCCTCCATTTCAAAAACATGGAAAGCTCTTATCATGAGCAGCATATCGCAAGCAGTTGGTAGATGAAAATGGGCAGCCTCTTCACCCTACCAATTGGAACATGGCATTGTCCAGCCAAAATTCTGGATCAATGAGAGTAATAATTATTTAGCATAATGTAATTTCAACAAACATATTATATTGACGTTCTTACCAATATAATCTATATTGTACTGATGACGTTCAATATTTTTTGAAATTAATATTCTAGTGATGATGAACGACCCACCTACCATCTTCCGGTGCACCCCACTACAACATCAACTTGAGAGAAGGTTGCATTAAGAGTAAGACTCGGAGAGGAAGCATAAAAAGAATGGTTGAATCAACCACCTATTCAATTCCCATTATGTCCAGATTCAACAATTAGGAATTATGACAATAATAGTAGTTCTTCATCACAAGTTGGCAATGGAGGAAATCAAATAGAGGTTGGTATGGATGATTACTTATGGGATATCACTGGCATTAAGACAATGTTGTTAAATGCATTCCAAAATAATGAGCTAGGGGATAATGCTCATATCACTGATAACTTATTCAAAAGCTTGAAATCTGCATCCATGTTGCCTTAAGGGGGCCTGACCTAGGTTCAGAGTTAATCGCACCAACTAAGAAAACCTTAAGTATTGGCCCTTTCGACAACAACTTGCATAGCGCAGGGTGCAGTCTCACCTTAATCAATATTGGGGGATGCTAGAATTAATTTTCTACATCCATAGACCATGTGATAAGTAATCTTAAGCCCTTGTAGCTCAAATCTACCTTCGCGTAGATCTAAGTCTTCCTATGGCCCACTATTGCAAATCTATGAAAACAACTCTCAGACCTTTGCAAAGGCCTGTGATTAGACTTTACAGACCTAAAAGAAACAGATTGAAAACTTTCACGCAGTAAATACTAACCCTAGATCTGCCTTTGTGTAGATCTACTTGCTTTGCATAGTTATCATAATAGATTTAACCATTACCTTTGCGAAAACAAATTATTCCCTAGTTCATGAATAGACATTAAAGATTTAACATATTCGCACAACAATTACACCTTATTCCACATAAAACATATCATTATGCCATAATGCATAACTTGAATAGAAATAAGAATAAGACATGGAGGTAGGATATTTGTTCCCAAAATCCATCTTTATTAGATTCAACATTTGATTTATAGACTCTTACACCCTTCGCACCTATTTATAGGGGCCCACGCACTCATCTGCTGAGTTGCCAAGGTCTTCATGCACTCAGCTGTAGGAGCCTTCCCCTTTCGCCTAAGTACAAGAAACAGAGCTTTCATGTCTTAGCACTTGCCCAAACAATAATCTTCTATCTTAGTTATCCTCTCTAGACTCATTATGACTCAAATATTTATAGCCTTTCTATTACAATACCATGGCCCGCGGCCCATGGATGAGTCTCAAAACCTATCACTTACCCATATAAGGGGCTAAAGCCTGTTTGGCTCCAACTTATTTGTGCACTCCGCTTCCACATTTCATGGAGACTTTACATTCTTTACAAAATTCTTCTCAAAAATTTGTTAAACTAACCCAAAATTGACCCTAGGGACCCTATCCCAATAAGCCCCTAACACAAATATGGTGATTCGCCCTTGAGTAACTTTGTTGGCACCTTGATCTTGTTGCGGAGGTCATTGAACTTGACCTTTAATGTTGCTATGTCAATAGAACCCTATACTGCAGCATGATGCACTTCCTCTACCATCTTTTCTGTCGTCGAGCCTTCTATTCCTAGGTGCTTCGTTTATTGTGTTTGATGAAGTGTCTTTAACTTTTCCTGAACTGACAAAGTAAGTTGACTCGCTTCCTCTGTCCATGGCTGTATTTTGGCCTTGAGAGGGCCTCCTTCATTTGTAGTTCTTCAATTTGTGATTGTAGTTGTTTGCCTTCCTGCAATCGAGCGAGGCATTGGATTGGTGCCAAAGTGCGCATAGTCACCCTAACTTCATCAAACCTTTGTTGCGTCTCCTGGATATTTGTGCTAATTTTATGTAGGTTTGGGTCCTCCTACACAGTCATCCATAGCTCCATGGCCTGATCGAAGATCATTGCACAGTCTCTGACTGCTGCATCCAAATTTCCCATTCTCTCATAGATAGTTGCTCCACGCTGCTCCCGGACCTCAGGCGGAGTGGTTGGATATAATTTCAGTTGTAGCTCTGAGATCTTCATCTGGAAGTCAAACATCACTTTTCCTATCTCATCCTTGGATGTACGGACTGCAGTGGCCAATTTCCCGATTTTTGTTGTAGTTGCGGCATCCTCCAGAACGTTTAACTCTAGAATGGAATTGCATGCCTATGTTATTGCTGTTTCCAGGCTCTAACTGCATGCTTGCATATCTTCCTTTAATTTTAGAGCTTGAGCTTTCTCTGCAAACATCTTCTTGCTTTCTACCTTGAATTCACTGATCACTACAAGCACGTGCTTCTCTTTGATCCTCAGCTCATCCGAGACCCCCTGATGCAGCGCATGGAGAGCCTGAAGTGGTAGCTCGGCTAAGTTCACCCCAATGTCTTTAATTTTGCTCAATAGAGCATGGTCTTCCTCTAATTGCATTCGAATAAATCCTTCTGGTAAGGATATGACTCTGAGGTCTAGATTCCATTCCAAATCCAAGACTTTCTCGCTCCCTTGCGCCAGGATCTCTTGCACCCTGTGTTATCACTCAGGTTGTCCCTAGGCTCCTGAAGGGATACGGTCGAGGTAACCACAAACCAATCTTTGGATTGCAGGTTCTAGCCCGCCTGCAATCAGATAGGGCTCTCTCTTAATGATTCAGCTTTGTTGATGATGATTTTAGGCTAGTTGTTGGGTTTAGGGGTTTTGATTTTTTGTTTGGATGGAAGATGCATGTATGGAAGATAATTCCAAACAGAGAGGCAAGGTAAAGTGTGATCAGTTTTAAACCATTGGGCATGGAGTCATGGACTAGGGCTTGCTGTTGCGTTTTCTTGGTCACAAGAGGATTATGGAGTGGGATAGCCACACATGAGACAATTATCAATTTGCTGAAAGGATGGAATGATGGTCAGGGATGAAAGGCAATTAAGAATCTTTCATCAACACTAACAGGGAGGAGAAGTGAATGAATGGTTGTCTAGGAGCAGTTAAGAATTCCTAAACTATCATTCATAAGTGAAAGAAACAGCGTAAACAAGATCATTTAAGTATGCATGTTCATAATTGTTCCTAATGAAAACATGAAAAAATTGCAGAAATTGAGCTTAAGGTGGAGCTAAGAAAATCCCAAACTATTCTTCTTTTCTGCAATTTAGATGGCGGAATGATGATAAAACAAACATGAAAAACTAACAGAGTTAAGAAACACTTATTGAACCATGTAGAAGCACAAGAGTTCCACAGTCACTCCTCAACCAATTAAACACAACAGACAGTTTCCGAATCCATGCTTTCAGCAATCTTTGATTATAGAAAGTATCACGGTTACAGTGCGAGTCTCTGCTTGAGGAAAATATTGAAATACCAAAGAACAAGCAACTAATCAACCAACCAACCGCTACTCCATTTTTCAGGGTGGTATATATAAGCAAAATATCTAAAGTCATTTATTACAACCGACCTAAACAGGTCTGCAGGAAAAAGGTTTTTTTAAAAACCTATTTGTCGCTGGAATTAAATGCAAGTAAGTCCTTTGGGCTGCGCCAGAGGCAACTGGATCAAGTTGAGTTGATGGGATGTCCTTTGTGACTTGGTGCAGTGGTTCTGTCATAACTGTCCGTTGAGTTCTGTTCCATTGATCTCCTGTGAGTTTAATGTGCAGTCATTTGTGCTGGTGAGCCTTCAATGCACCTTCAACTGCTTCTTGACTTTCAGAGCCTTTCTTTTAATGTTGGATTTGCATCGAGCCGTGAGAAAATCTCCTTTGATACACTTTGCGGCTAAATTGATAGTCTTCGCCACTTCTTGATACTCTTTGACATGCTTTTTGTCTGTATATTTGATCTAATACTCTTTAATCTATGTTCCTGGTCTCTCTTTGTCTTCAAATAGGTTTAAATTGGCAAAATCGGGCTTTTTCGGGCCTTTTCGGTGCAAAAAGGGCGAAGGAATCAAAATATTCCCTAAAGATTCTCCAATATGGCTCATTTCCCGGTAGCGATGGGCGATTAGCGCTTCGTGCTAATCGCGCATCGAAAACTACCTCCGTTTTTCATTTCGGAGCTCCGAAGCTTGACTTTCGCGCTTGCGCATTTTTTCTGTTTTTTGGCTGCTAATGTCAGTGGTACGGTGGATGACGTCAACGTGACGTCAGTAGTTGGGTCATCTGGTACAGATGTGACGTCAGCATGCTGACGTCTGCAAGGTGACGTGGCAGTACGGCGAGGTGACGTGGCAGTGACACGTGGCGGGTGACGTGGGCCGGGTGCAGGCAGTGTGAGGTGATGTGGAGGGGATGTGGCAGGGTGACGCGGCAGTCCTGTTACGTGAGGGGAGGGCGGTTTTGGCCTGTGCATTGGACCGCCTTTGGTACGGAGGTGGTTTCTGTCAGGGGCAACCCGATGCAATGGGAGGCCGCCACTTGTCCCAATGTACGACGGTAAAACCGTCAGACATCGGGTCGTAACGTACCACTATAATAGGGCACCCGATATGAACAAGGGCCGTCGGATCTGGGGGAGGCGATCCGACAGTGGACGGGAGGCGAAGGTGCGCGGGATTTAATAAAAGAGTGCGCACGTTAAAGTTTTAATTTTTCCATGGCGTGGGTGGGTTTTAGACTTTAGGACACGGGTTAATGGGTTTAAGCACATGGTGATTTATTAAACAAACATTAAGAAATTCCAAAGGAAATGCGCCGGGGGGGGTTTGCATTTGGAAAGGGGTTTCTTTGTGTTTTGGAAGGGGTCCAAACACTAGGGAAGGGGAATTATGCGGAGATGAGGGCTGTTACTAAGGTCCAGGTGACTTAGTAATTCCCAGAGAAATACTTATGGTTATATTTCAACCAGGGGGAGGGGATATTTACATAAGGGGATTATTTACATAGTTTTAGTAGGGGAATGGGGAAAAATGTAGGGAGTTAAATAATAATGTCAGTAGTTAATATGGAAATGACAAGAGGAGCGCTAAGTT
>APFE030528330.1:0-24661 GCA_000404065.3 Pinus taeda
ACAATAGGGATTCAGTTCCTAGATTAGCTCCAGGTTGTTGGGAGGGAGTTAATGCCTCCTATATTTGATGTGATGGAGTTATGAGGCTGTTAGATTCTCTATGCTATATAACAGGCAATCATTCGGATGATTGGCTAAGAGTGTGTGAGGATTTCTTGATGTAATCTCCAATTTGATTAATATATTCCTGATGCCTATGTTTGGTGGACATAGCCCAGATTGGTTGGGTGAACCACGTTAAAAGCTGTGTCTTATGTGTTTGTTTATTTTTTTCTACTGTGTGTTTAATTAAGTTTCCTGTGCACTTGATCCAACAGAATCAACCCCTCATACATCTCAAGGGTGCGGAAACCTGGTTCCAACACCCCCCCCCATACTACTTTGGGTGAGACCTCAGTCTGCGCTCCACGGACTGTTGCCGAAAGGGCCAGTAGTACAAGGATTTTTTTGGCTAATTAACTCCAAACCTAGGTCAGGACCCTATAAGCCAACACCAATCTTCTAGTGAGTAGGGGGAAATATATATTTTTTTGTAACAACTATTGACCAAAAATCTAGTGTCGACAAAAAATGCCAACCACATTTGGCTACCAAAGCTTGGGAAAACATAAAAATATTCTTGAGACCCCAGCCACCCAAAGACTTCGACCGAGCAATCTTCTCCCAACGGACCTAACGTAGAATCGCTTCCTCCTTGCACCCAGACTAGATAAAATTAAAGAAGATTCTTTTTATTTTTTCTAATATTTATTTTGGGATCTGAGCCAGTGATGCCCAATATACAGGGATTTCTTCAAGTAAATATTTAAATAGAACCAAACGACCACCCCTAGATATCCATCAATGACTCCAATTTATAATTCTCTTATCTACCTTTGCAACTAGCCACATCCAATCCTCCTTGAGGTAGGTATTGGTTTAAATATGGAACTAGAGGTATTTAAGACCCTCATCCATCAAATTAGTTTCTATTGGAAGGAGTTCTGAGATCTAGTGCTGTGATGCAGGCAAGTTCCCTCTATGGACAGAGGCAACCCCTCTAGCCCTAGAGTGGGTCGAGTCAGAACAAAGACAATACCAAAGCAAATTTCATTAGATAGTTGATGTCATGAAGGCCTACCTTCAAATCCTCATTTGGTGAAGTCCCCATTGTGTTGCTCTAACTCTCGTTCTTCTAATCACTTTGTACCTGAAAACAACTACAAAAAACAACAACGAACATAATAGAATACGACAAAAACGATCTACTTAAAGGGTCAAGGATTTTCAAGCTACCAATATGAAATTTGACATAAGATATAGGAAATAAACCATTGATTTGTATTAATATAAACTGAAGTAAAACTGACAACCATGCCTTGACGTTGTAGGTCTCCTTGAACGGTCCTATCAACATGTCTCTGCAAGCATTCACTTATGAAGTGTCTCCCAAGAGGATGAATAAATCTCTCTCCTACCCAAAAGGAAAAATTATGATGCTAGAAAACTCATACAATCAAGCCAAATCCACACAAAGTTATCCCAAGCTAAGTTACATGAGAGGCTATTCCCAAACTCTAGCCAAACTCTCTACCTCCACTAGCTAAACTCTTGAACTCTGAAGCTAGTTGATCTTAGCCTGGAGGAGGTATTTATAGGAGGAGGAGCCTCCATAAGAGATGGGAGAAAGAGCTTATCCCTTTGGGAGGTTGCACCAAAGGTGTAACAACCATCCCAAAGGAGTGAGGTGAGCTCATCTGATCCAACAACCAACCCTAGGACCACCCATGAAGTTGTTACACTCTGAAGCTTCGACAGTTTGTTTAAAAAAAACTCACCAAAAGTAGCTCCTTGCGAGTGCAACACAAGGATAGAGCGACAACATTGCTAGGGCTAGTTCAATCTTGGCCATCTTTGCAGGTGGAACAACTGATGATCCGCGATGACCCAAAAACATAGGTTAAAAAGGGTCTGCTCCAGGAGTAATGAACTGAGGTATTCTTCTTGATATGACAAGGAAGAGATTGACACATAATTTGAAACATGACACAAGGCAGATGTCAATAACACGGACCAACAATGTCTGGAATCAGGGAATACAGGGTTGGTGAAAAATTATTGTGTAACAGATGCCCCCTAAAGCATGAACGCCGAGAGAGTGGGAGGGGTGAAATGCTTTATGAATCCATAACTGAAACAGAACACCATTGTAGAGAACCTACAAACGCAAGTACAACTGATATCTTTTATACATGCGTACATAGTGAAAGGAAATACATGTGCACAATGCATGGGTGCAGCCATTGAGAAGATAAACATAAATGATTTGTGATATGGACGCATCCATCCAATTAAAAGGACCATATAAAAGACTTAGGTATGGTCACAACCATCCAATCAAAAGAGTCATGTATTCAATCATGAATCAACCCGTGCAACCTAGACTGGTGTAATCTAAGCCCAGGGTCTTGAATCCCAACCCAATCAAGGTACAAATTCTAATATGCGAATAGAGGTGCTGAAGTCGAGCATACTAGAAAATCACTTGATTATCGGTTAAGGATGTAAATCGTTAACAAGTGCGAGAGAGACCACTAGTAATGTCAATGGTCCTCAAGGTAATGCTAGTACAATCCATGAAGTGTGAAGAATGTTCTGAAGTCAAACACCCATGAAATCACCCAATCGAAGGCCAATAATGAAAGCCCATCGTCGAATGTGAAGAAATTGCCATTAAGGCATGCAAGCTCCAAGGTACCAGAAAGGAGTCTCTAGATCAACTTCCCGGATAATGAGCTAAAGTTGATAGGAAGTGATCGGTCGAAGGAGGTCCATAATGTTTCCCACATCACTGACGTGACACAAAGGAATAAGATGAATGTGGATAAGGCAGATATTATGAGGAATGTGTGTAAGGATACAAACTGTAGAAGGATTAAGCTCTTGAACATACCGGCAACACGACTCTGGAGTTTGGCAGCATTTTGGTACCAAGGGATCAAAGGTCATGATGATGCAACAAGGATGAGGCAAAATGGATAACCCAAAACCTGGAAGGCCAATGATAAAGTGAGGATATCTCAACCCAACACAAAGTAGAAAGAGTGTCGATGTTCAAGAGCGACAAGTTGCCGTAACAATTAATACAATCAATGGAATACTTCCAAATTTCCCCCACCATGTCTGGTGAGTACCCCAATTATTTTTTATCACAAGCTTGAAGGGGATAACATATGCTTGCAATGTAAATTCATCCTTCAGATGAATCCAACCTAGTAAGTTTAACAAGCCCTAGGAAGGAAACACTTGTGTTCGTCATGGTGACGAATTCGATGTCGTTTAATAGTTTAATGAGTCCAACAAAGGTGTAACTCGATATCTCTTTCATGTTTAGAGAGTTTGAAAAAGACACGTAAAAGAAAACTCTGAAGGTCCCTTTTCATAATTTTTTCCCTCGAATTCAAAAAGGTAGAAAAAAATACCCAAGGGAACCTATTGACCATGATAGATCAACATATACCTTTTTCATAAATAATCTATCCCAGTCCGTAAAAGGGGTAAATTGGGTAGATGATGCTTTGTAGCCTTTAACGAGTTCAAAGCGAAAAGAGCTCGGCAATCTTTTCATTTTTTAAAGGGTCGAAAAAGAGCTGAAAGCAAAGCCCCCATTTTATTCCCTTTTATGAGTCAAAAAGGGAAAAAATACTCGGCAAGCTTTTCATCTTTTATGAGTTAGAAAAGATCTTAAAGGTGACTCATCTTGGAGGAACGAGTGGTATAAAGGGTAGCAACTGGTTCTAGCAATGGTGGAACTACTCAAAACATGTAATGGTCAAGAGGCTAGCCAATAAAACCACTCATCGCTGCAGTCCTTCAGGAAAGGAAAAACAACCAAGTGAAAGCATATGATCAGCCAAATATATGGTAGCGATGGAATGCAACAACCAAGGTTCATCTAGCAGAAATCAACTGATTAAAAAAACTATCACAAGATGTAAATCGGGTATGGGTTTGTTTTTACACAAGCTTGAACCATGGAGAACTTTGCTTGGATTTGATTTCATGTTTACACAAGCTTGAAATGAAAAAATATGCTTGCTATAAATTTGCATGCCCCCAGCATAATGACTCAAATCGAGGTACATGCCCCCCAACCTTTATTTCATTCAACTAGGTGAATGGAATGAAGGTTCACTTGCAAGATCTTGGAAAGACTTGACTGAGATCTTGGAAAGGTTCACTTGCGAGATATTGCTTCATTTTTTAATGAGGTTGACATAGTAAAATAACTGTCCTCATACCTCCTTGCTTCATTTTTTAACGAGCTTGACACAAGACAAAAACTATGCTCACACCCTTTCTTTTATTTTTTAACGAGGTTGACACAAGACCAGGAACTATCCTCGTAACTCCTTGTTTCATTTTTTAACGAGGTTGACACAAGACTAGGAACTATCCTCATCACCCCTTGTTTCATTTTTTAACGAGGTTGACATAAGACAAGGAACTCTCCTCATCCCTTGTTTCATATTTTAACGAGGTTGACACAAGACTAGGAACTATCCTCGTAACTCCTTGTTCATTTTTTAACAAGGTTGCACAAGACCAAGAACTATCCTCATCACCCCTTGGTTGACACAAGACAAGGAACTCTCCTCATCCCTTGTTTCATATTTTAACGATGTTGACACAAGACCAGGAACTATCCTCATCTCTTGTTTCATTTTTTAATGAGGTTGACATAAGACCAAGAACTATCCTCATCACTCCTTGGTTCATGGACCATATGAGAACATGGCTTCGAAGAGGTCTTTACTAGACGGAAGGACGATGCTCTAGGAGGAAAACATGTCATTTGGTACCAAAGTCATATCGGGTTCCATTGCCCCCAGTACATTCTGTACTATACCATTGTGTTATCATCAACAAATGCGGAGATGGAATGGGTAGACACATAATTGACCTATGGTAGGGAAGGTACTACTTGCAAACAAGAACCAATAGGGGATGATGGTTGCAAAGGAGGCGCCTGATGACCAATGAATGACAATTGATCAATGGTCACTATTCTCCCTTCGTGCAGAAAACAAACCACACGGAAAAGTGAAGAAACAAGAGCTCCCATGACATAAAAATAGTCACGTCCAAGGAGGAGATTGAAATCTAATAGACCTTGGACTACCATCATGTCTATATGGATAGTTTTTCCTCCCAAAGTAATAGGGAATTGCAGAAGGATCCCTAAGGGTTGACTGGTTCCTGTGTTGAAAGCCAACAGATTCTGGGTGATAGGCACAAGCTGTGGCGAGCCTAAAGCTTGCCAAGTAGTAGAATACATGATGCTAATAGATGCACCTTCATCTAAAATAGTGCCAGGTACTACCATATTATAGGCTTGTAGTGTGATCTGGAAAGACATGTAAGATGGGAGGTAGAAAGAAATCAATGGACCCCAATCGAAAGACACGACATAACTACTTCGTGGGGGTATCATATGATTGCCTCCATGCTCTGCAAGAATAGAAGATGGACTCTCCTAAACAACTGGGATAGGAGGGTCACTCTTCAATTCATGAGAATCTAAGGAGACGAGAAGAACATGAGCAGTATGATCACCACTCTCTTCCGGAATAGAGTGAGCAACTGGTGGCGAAACCAAGTCGACACTATTTTTGACCAATGGTTGGTCGAGAACAGACACAAGAGAGTCACGCTTAGGAAGAGTAGGATGGGCATGAGATGAGTCCAAGTCAATCTCTTTACCAACCGGGAGAGGGTTAGAAGAAAGCCTCTGATAACCAATAGGGAGTTGGGGTTGATGAGATGTAAGGTCTTCCAAAACTTTGGAAGCTTTATCGATAAGAGGGCAAATGTGAAGAAGACCCTCTCCTTCACATAGCCTATAGGGGAGTCTAATCTTCCCGTTCTTCTTACCATTACTAGCCAAGAGTGTAGCATCGACATGATCTCCAGAGGTCGATGGGGATGGTCGATCTAGATTTTGAGACCATCCCTCTAAGACCCTGGGAATGTCAAGACATTCTTGGAGGAGATGGTCACACTTACACATCCTATAAGGGAATTTAACCTTCCGTGGAGGATCAGAAGGTTTACTAATAGGAGTTACATTGGGAGTAATAGCTGCATGGTTGGCCTCTTGCTTAGTTGACTTCTTCTTCGTCTTCTTCTTCTTCTTCTTAGCCTCCTCGTTAATAGATTTGAAACTTTCACCAGGTGAAGTAGAAGAGGAAGGTGAAGAAATAGGGGAAGAAGGTGAGGGGTCAACCTTAGAATCATCACGACGTGATTCGAATGAAGGAGACAATGGGGCAGGAGTTGGGACACTCAGGATCGCTGAGGTAAAAAATAACCAGATAGGTAAACCAATGGTTAACCAGGGAGGGACAACATTGCCATATAAGGAGCACCAACATTTCCAAAAGAAGGAAAAGGAACAAGATTCCCTTTCGAGGGGAACCCTTGACTGGTGGACTCTGGAAATGTTTCCATTGGAATCAAGTCTAAAGAGTTACCAAGGAAGATAACTTTAACCAGGAATATTTCACAAGAAGTTAATTTTATGACACTGAAACAAAACTTTGCCTTTTCATGTTTTAAGAGTCAAGAAAAGGATGAAAAGTGACTCTATCGATTTCGATAGGAAACAAGATCGAAAGAAAAAGTGCTCGGATGATCCTTTTACTTTTAAAGAGTCAAAAAGGAATGAAAGTGACTGCTTTGGAACTCTAAGAAAAAGTTTTACCAGACAAATCGTAAAACTGCATATACACCTTGGTAGTAAAATTAAAGAGAAATGACAAAGGACTTCCCGTATGGCAGCTAATCTTCCCGAATGTTGTTTTCGGTGCATTATGATTCGTAAGGCGACTCGGCTTCCTATGGATAATAGTATTGAAACCTAATGGGGTCTCCCATCATATATGTGATGGTACATGGAGCACAAGTCCGTACTAGCAGTTATCGAATCACAAAAGGAGGAATCACCCAACCTTAGTGAAAACAACAACCACTAGGTCTAAAGACACCATAACACGTCTCGAGCCCAAATCTCTAGATATAAGTGTTAAGTTTCAATGCTTCCTTAGGTTAATTCAATAAATTTTAACATTTTATCTTGAATTAGATCTCTGTTTCAAGGCCCTACCGAATGTATCTTCAAAAACTCCTAGAATGCAACTAAATGAGTAAAGAAATCATTCCTTTTCAATGAACGACTAACTAAGGAAAAGCGACAAGTACATTTCAAAGCAAGCAAAGCAACAAGCAAGAAAATGCAAGAATGGTACTTTTCATCATTTATCAAGCAAACCAATAAAGAGGAAAGAGTTATGCTTCTATCTTTCACTAACTTGCAAGCAATCTAATTAAGAGAATGAAAAGTACATCCTTTTCTTTTCAACTTCTAAATGTCAAGAATTTACTAATGCAAAAGATTGTTCTCATTTCCTAATGCAAAATGAATGCGATATTTTTTTCTCTCGAATAGATGACAAGCAACCAAATGCAAAAACTCAAAACACTACTAGTTTTAAGTCCTTTCCAAATGAAATCATTCCATAAGTAAAGAGAAACATTCCACTCGGAAACTAATCAAGACTTAAAACAAAGAATATGTTTCTTTTTTGCAAAAACTTGAATGCTTTCTAACTTACTGGGAAGCAATGTGATCTATGATAAAGTGATGGAAGGAAATCAAACAAACAAGACTTGAAAGTTTTGATAACCAAATGTCACATACCAATCAGGAAGATGAAAGAATAGCCAATAAGGAAAAGCCTCAAACAAAGCAAGGGATCGTTTCAAACAACTCAAAGGTCCAAACGAACAAGTAACCCAAGAAAAGGCTAATGCCTCATGAAACCCTAAGGTAAACAGGTCACACAGTTCTAAAATAGAATTTTCAGGGGAATGAAACCAAGAGTCAAATATTCTAGCAGACAAAATTTTGACACACAACAAATAGGCAGAAGACAAGCTCTGAAGGATAGGACACACTAGCCAATCAACGAACAGAACTTCAAAATTGAAACCTACAGGAATCTTCGCAAGCATCAAACTAACAACATGTGCCAACAATAAAATGTCACACTTCTCAAACTAGCTACTTCGCGACGTCATCGCAGAAGTATACCAGACAATAGCATTGAGCCAATTTCAGAGCCCTTCATGATTGTAAGGCGATTTAATCACACCAAACAGTAGAAGGTGCAACTAATTAGATAGCACAGATGCAATTAACTTCGCGACTGTCATAAAATAAACGACGATGACCTAAACCAAAGGAAAAATTTCAAAATTCAGCTGAGAAAAGGCCAGACCTATCACTTATGATAGAGGGAAGACTACCAGGAGTAATTAAACAACCCATAATATGAAGAATTCAACCCAAAAAGTAAAGGAGACGATAAACAAGAAAAACAAAATCAAATGAAGAGACAAAAGACAACTCCCGAGTATGGTCTCCAACTTGTGATGTAGGCAGGCTCCCTCTGCAGACAAAGGCAAACCCTCTAGCCCTAGAGTGGGTCTAATCACAACAAAGACAAAACCAAACCAAATTTCATTAGATAGTTGATGTCATGAAGGCCTACCTTCAAATCCTCGTTTGGTGAAGTCCCTATTGTGTTGCTCCAGCTCTCATTCTTTTGATCACTTTGTACCTAAAAACAACGTATAGAGAACAACAATGAACATAATAGAATACGACAAAAGGGTCAAGGAGCTTCAAGCTACCAATATGCAGTTTGACATAAGATATAGGAAATAAACCATTGATTTTTATTAATATAAATTGAAGTAAAACTTACAACCATGCCTTGATGTTGTAGGTCTCCTTGAAGGGTCCTGTCAGCATGTCTTCGCAAGCATTCACTTATGAAGTATCTCCCAAGAGGATGAATAACTCTCTCTCCTACCCAAAAGGAAAAATTATGATGCTATAAAACTCATACAATCAAGCCAAATCCACTAAAAGCTATCCCAAGCTAAGTTACATAAGAGGATATTCCCAAAATCTAGCAAAAATCTCTACCTCCACTAGCTGAACTCTCGAACTCTGAAGCTAGATGATCTTAGCCATGGAGGAGGTATTGATAGGAGGAGGAGCCTCCATAAGAGATGGGAGAAAGAGCTTATCCCTTTGGGAGGTTGCACAAAAGGTGGAACAACCAACGCAAAGGAGAGAGGCCAGCTCATCTGATCCAACAACCAACCCTAGGACCACCCATGGAGTTGTTACACTCCGAAGCTTCGACAGTTTGTTTAAAAAAACTCGCCAAAAGTAGCTCACCATGAATGCAACATAGGGATAGAGCGATGAAATCACTGGGGCTAGTTCAATCTTGGCCGTCTTTGCGGGCAGAACAACTGATGACCCGTGACAACCCAAAAACATAGGTTAAAAAGGGTTTGCTCCAGGAGTAATGAACTGAGGTATTCTTCCTTATATGACAAGGAAGACATTGACACATAATTTGCAACATGACACAAGGTAGATGTCAATAACATAGACCGACAGTGTCTGGAATTAGGGAATGCGGGGTCAGTGACAAATTACTGTGTAACAGGTGTAGATCAACTACCTCCAAGTTTGAAATAAGCAAATATGAATTTTTTAAATTGATTAACATACTTATATGTTTCCCAAACAAAGATAGGATCCCCATAAACTTATCCAACTCTCTAGAGGAACCATTACAAAAAACAATAATATCATCTACAAATAAAGGATGAGAAATAACCAATGTTTTGGTCACCAAACAACCATGAAAGTCCCCTCTTTGTTTGGCCTCCGCTAAGAGGTGACTATGGACTTCCACCATAAGCAGGAAAATTAGGGGAGAGATAGGGCATCTCTGATGAAGTCACCTTAGAGCATGAAAAAATGAGAAGTTGTGTCATTGATTAGGACAAAGAAAGAGATAGTTTGGATGCAAATCATGACCCATGTGATGAAATCTATGTAGGATCCCACGTGAGTAAGAAGAAGTCTTAAGTAAATCCAGTTAACATAGTCATGGGCTTTGGATAAATCATTTTTAATTCTATTATCACTCATAAGTCTTCCATAGAAGTTATAAAAAGAAGGAATAATTCGAGGTAACCACAAACCTAATCTTTTAGACTCAGGTTCTAGCCAACCTAAGTCCAAATAGGGCTCTCTCTTTATAATTTAACTTTGTTTTGTGTGAGATTTCAGGCTAGTTCTTAGTGCTCATGAGGTTTTGATTTTTATTGGGTGTTGTAATTCTGGGAACAGATGGACAGAGCAGGCCTTCAATCCATTGGGCTATGGAGTCAATCAAAGAGTGGCTTAACTAGATCAGATCAATTACCAAAGGAAGAATTCACAAGGCAGGCTAGCATAGCAAAAAGAAAAACTGCAGGTTCAAATGGATGAGATAGTCCTAACCAGGGTGAAAGGGCAATGAAGAATCCTTAAATTGGGATCAAGATGAAGAACAGAAGGAGATTAGTAGCAAAGGGCAAGTAAGAATCCTTTACTATGGACCTAATGGGGGGGAAACTATGGAAGTAAGGGAGCAATTAAGAATTCCCAGACTAAGATAGTTTAGCAAAAAATAGTGAGAAAGTAAATAGTCAAGACAGAGAGCATTAAAGCTAATTCTAAAATATCATTCCTTGTTTACCATTCAAATTTCATAGAGACACATGTGAATATTTATAAACATGAAGAGAAAACAACAATAAACATGAAGAGATAATACTTATTTGATTTCCATTGCGCACAAGAATCCTGTGAAATGTCTTTAACTATATTCCATGATCCAGCAAGCCAATCCAGTCTTGATTACAATATCTCCTTAACTTGATATGAAATGTCTACAGAAATGTCTTTGAATCCACCTCAATTACTTCGAAATGTGAAATATTTATACAAAAAATATTACAAAATATCTCGTAACAGTTTGAGAATTATTCTAGGAAATCAAAAATATCTTCAAGCATGAAGATAGAGACAGATGGAAAATTACTTCTTGCTGTCACTTTTATTAAGATTGTGCTGGTTGTTGTGGTTCAAATTTGGCTCTTTCAATTGATGGATATTTGTGTGTTGGAATAACTTTATGTCTTTAACCTACTAATACCCTTTACCTACTACACTTTGACCCTATTTCACCTATTTTATCCTGTTGCCATCATATTTACTGTAGTAACTTTATAGTAAATATGTCAATTTTACCTACCATTCATCTTTAGGTAATTTTATCTTTAGCATATTTATTATATGTCTCATCAACTTTGGTGTACTTGGAAAAATTTGGCTTGTTGACAAACAAGTGCTTTACCTCATGCTCCAGGAAGAACAAATTTTCCAAATTGTCATACAATACTTTTCCTGTGGGCAGAGCTTTAACCCCTGAAGTTCTAGCTTGCTGATTGGCCATCTTGTTTAGTCTTTCAACATAGTCCTCTTGGGTCATAAGCTTGTCATGGATAACCATAGGACTGGGGAGGCCTTTTTCCCTGAAAATTCCAAACTTTGTCATGAACCTATCAATATCAGCTTGCATGCTTTGGCATTTCTTCTCAAGATTGAGCATAAGGTTCCTTTTAGTAAGAACCTTCTTGATTTCTATGATGGTCCCTATCCTATCTTCTATGCCTAGTTCATCCAATTGATACTTGTTCTTACTGTTCAAGAGTTTTATCATTTGGTTGGCCTCCTCAAGCTTGTTTCCCAGATCTCCTCTTGTCTTTTGAATTTCTTCGGTGGCCACTTTCACCAGTTTAGTTTGCTCAAAAATTACTTGAATTGATGGCCAAATATCATTGACAGAGTCAATGATGTTGGACCAAAGCATTTCCTTTATTTTTCCTAGTGGATGTTGCAATGTTAAGTCCTTTTCAACGAATTTTATCCTTTCACCCATTCTCTAACTCTTCTGAGCTTCTTTCTTTTGTTGTATTTGTGCAATATTGCAGTCATTTTCCAAGCTTGACACTTTTTCTTTAAGCCTTCTAAGCTCTGTAGCCTTGATAGTCATTTCTTCCATGGCTTTCACTAATTATGATGTCTTCTCTATAGATGTACCTGCATTTGTAGATGTACTTGTGATTGGCATGGTTGTAGTAGGTGGAACTGTTGGTGCTAAGGAAGCAGCCAATGTAGAGGGAATTGCTGTAGAGACTGTAGGAATGACAGTATGTGGAGTGGTGGCCAACTCACTCTATTTAGAATGAATTAAGTTTTCTAACTCTTTCTTTGTTTCCTTTAATTGATCATTTAGCTTAAGAACTAAGTCCATAAGCTCCTCTTGTTCCTTCTGGGTTTCTAGTACTTCAGCTGTTTGTGGATGATGCAGATGAGGGATTTTGAGCTGCTTTTTCAAGGCAGCTACGTCATCATTTTTCTTTTTGATTAGCCTTTCTGTATCCTTTACATCCTTGGGATCATGCCCCAACTCTATGATTAAGTCCTCTAAGGACTTTATCTTGGTACCCTTGGCCTGTGAAGAGGAATTTTCTAGTTGGAATTGCACTGATATATTATTCAGCAAATTTTGTAGTTGATGTGTTGTAATGCCCTTCTAGTCAATGTGGAATAGACCATTTCTTCGGTCTGTTTGTGTAATTCTATTTGGTCGATAGGATGTATATCCTTTGCCAGCACCTCAAAATCTATCTTCAAGTAATCTTCTATAGACCTAGGCTGCTGTGTGGTAGGCTTCATGAAAGTCATTTGCATCTTACCTTCTTTTACATCAAAGGCTGACATTAGCCTTGTTTGATTAGTGGGAGCCATTTTAAGTTATTGTGCATAGCTCTGAACCTTCAACCTTTCATTTCTGGTCTTTATCTCTTTGTATTTCTCTCTATTGTCCTGGTCTTGGCTAGTTGGAGCCCTGAATGAGGATACTTCCATGCTTTGTTGTCTTTCAAGTATCTGAGCCTGTGTAGTGGAAGGTTCTTGTGTTCGTCCAAAGGGAGTGGCCTACCTGCTCTATGCCCTTTCTGAACCTGTGGTTCTAGCTGTTTCCTTTGTGAACTCTTGTTCTGAGAAAGGATTTAACCTTTGCCTCTTGAAATAAGTATGTGCAATAGGTCTTCTAGAAAGAGTGATCTCCTCCCTGTCTCTTTTGGGATTCTTCTCCTCATTTAGAGGAGTCTGTATAATAGGAGGAGTACTCATAATTGGTTCTGGTTGTCTTGTTTGAGTCAGCTCTTCTGATATGTTTGGCTACTCTGACTCTTCTTGCTTTAGAGGTTCTTCTTCTGCTTGTTGCTTGCTGTGTTCTTGTGTTTCTCTTTGGGATTGGGATTCTCCTGGTACCTGTACAAAGGAATCTACATTAAGTCTCCTTTCTAGATCAATCAACACATTATCGACAGTAACTTCTGTGCTATCTCTGTCTACTAAAGTGTTCTCCTCCCATTCTAGTTGATTTGCACATTATTCTATCTCAGGAATTCAGTGGTGGATATAGGGAGACAATTTGTTCTTTTGTCTTCTATTGCAGATGAAGTCAAAGGGGTCATATGTCCATATGAAGCTTTGTTTTAGTTTGAGCCTTTTAAGGATTTCTTCTGCTTCTCTTCCAACTTCTCTATTGTTGCATATAAAGGGGCCAAGCTAGTCTTTTATTCTAAGTTGAGCTTTCTTCTTGGCCTTTACAAAATGTACCTCATCTGAATTAATTATTTGCTTGTAGTACTCCAGAGCAAACAATCTCATGGGGAGGTATCTTGGTATTTTGTAGGGTGCTAACTCATAGCCATATATCCCGATTTCAGTGTGATTTTGGTATACATACAAATCTCCCACTTTGTGTTGTTTAAATAACAGTAGGATCCTTCTGATATCTGCACTGATCCTTGGGGGAGGACTTCCTAACAACATGGTTGCCACTGGGTGCACAAAAAGATCTATGAAATCTGTATAAGTATATGGAGAGTCATATTGGTGGATTAATGGGGTCTAGAAGATTACTGATCTGGGGTTGCCTCTGGTATCAAGCTTTTGAAGTGTGAATGGAAATTTATCAGCCTGATAGTATAGGAAAAGATGATATAAAACTAATGAGTACTTAAATACTCTTTCATTGTCTATTCTCATGAATTGATCATTCATTTTATCTGCAATGAATTTGGCATAATCAAACATGATGGCAGGGGGGATTTCCAGAAGTGTAAATGGACATGAAGGCTATAATAATCTCATCAACATACTCACTAGTAGTATAGCCTAAAACACTAGATATCATTGATATAATGTCTCGGCCAAGTTCAAAGAATATGGTCCACATGTATGGGGGATGGTCCTTTGGAATGTTTTTCTCTTACATAATGAAGGTTTGGAATAATTGAGCAAGTTTGATGGAGGTAATTCTAGGGAATCTTTCAAGCAGGTCTCCAATAGAAATGGGGGTCAGGTTTTGTCTTGGTTGCAACTACAATGTTTCATTGATGGATTCAGTAGTGATAGTAAAAAGGACAATATGGTCAGGGAACATCACTACTATCTGGGTGGGATTGTAATTCATATGGCAATAGTGGACAATGTCGGGGAAGATATGAACTCTAGGGAATTGGTATTTAGGAAAATTTGATTCCCAAAGACTTATTTTGTTTGCATGGTTTAAGTACTAGTTCTTGTACCTGCAACATAACTTCAGTGGGGATTCATGGATAGAGGTGTCTTTGATTTGGAAGTCTTTTTCTGCCAAAGGGAGATGGTCTAAGTCCCGGTGAGGAGTGGTAATTTGTCAGACATTCATTGCAACTGGAGCAACCATCCTTGGTTCTTATGGATTCAAGAATGGGGAAAAGGGTTTTCAGTTAACTTGGGGGAAAATTGGTTCAATTCAGAGTGGTTTGGGGTTGTTGGGCAATTTTTCCACTTAATTTCTTAATAATTCAAGAAATTGAGTAACAGTTTTTAGGAATGAGACATGGTTTCTTAGTGATTTTGGGTAAATACCTGGTTTTGGCTCTGAACGGGTTGATGGGCGATTGTGCATGGTTTGCAAGAGGCGTACATGACTGAAAAATGGACTTGAAGTTCAGTAGCTTTTGTAGGTTGGTGGTAGGACGTGGGTTGGAAGTTGCATGTAGTCTGTCGTTTGCATGGAGGTCTGATCATTTTCCACGATAAAACCAAAAACAATGAGTTTTTTTTGTTTGTTTTAGTTTTATTCGTAAAGCCAACCAATTTGGCAGGTACATGGCGAAAGGTACGTTTGGATTTTAGCGGGATGATTTGACAAATTTGTCGTTTAGTAGGAGGCAGTAAGTGGGTTTTGATCGCAACACTTTTGGGATGGGGTGGTTTCGGTGGGAGGTCGCCCGATGCCATTTATCGAGTGAAACATAGCATTAGGGCCCAAAGTGAAACCACACATATTGGGCGGGTAAAGGTCGAGTTACGGAGGCCGCCTGATATTCGATAGCCGTTGGATTAAAGGGGGCTAATCGAATGGTGGTCGGGGTGAAAGGTTTGAATGAAGGTTAATGGAGGGGCCCGACGAAGGTTTAAGAGCGCAGGATTAAATTAATCAATGGTTTATAGTGGATTAAGGGTGTCGGGGGTGATTTCATTGGCGGAGTTTGATTATTAATTAACTGCAGATCAGTTGATTAATCTCTTTTATCGGGATAGGGTTTTTATAAATTTTATATTTCAAACTTTTCGGGGCAATATATTAATATAAGGGTCTTTATTATATAACTATACAGGAAGGTTTTATTGTTTTTTTTGGGATTTAATATGTATAAAGTTAGAAATTAGTATGATGCCGACAAAGAATGAATAAAGCGCTAAGTATAGTGTATTTTGTTTGTTTGTTTGTTTTTTTGACATAACACATTATACTTAGGTATCAATTGTTCTTTTGGGTTTTGTGAAGATAAGGGGTTTTCCCATGAGCGTGATCACTTTTCTAAGGTTTTACCCTCAGAGAAAGGGGTTTATTAGGGGGAAAATGATGTTTTTCTTTAGGAAAAGGGATTTGTTGGAGAATATGAGTAAATTGAAGGGGAACAATGTCTATGAGGGGAATTTCAGTACTTTAGGACCTATAAGTCATTGGGTTGAGGGTTCGATTCCTCAAGAAGTTAGAGAAATGCTCTGAGCCCCTTTGACTTAGGATTTTAGGTACTTAAGACTTTTCTTGGAAATTAGTTAAGTGAAAAAATATAATAAGTAAGGGAGGTTAATTAATTTAACTTCGTGAACTTTGATACATGCTCAATTTTCATCCATACTTATAACTTTGGTGATGAAGGTGAATAATATGCTTTTTATCTAACAATCATCATAATTCTGCAACCTTCTTCTACTTACCCACCTACTCATCCTGCCATTTTTACTTCTTCTTTATTAGGGTGCAATTAAGCTGGCAAACCCTTTATCAAAACTTTTCTTTTCTTTCACAATAGAAATCTATCTAAATCTAGCCTTATTACATCCAAGGGCTTAGATTATTTATTTCTTTGACCTCATTGGAAAATATCTCATCCAAATGGTGGAAGCATCTCGCTATTCTGGTATTATATCAGGTGATGTTAATGCTACATTTCTGACTCTTATCCCAAAAAAATCTTAGCCCTCATGTTTTTTTTAACTTTAGGCCAATTTCTCTTTGTAATTTTGTTTATAAAATCATTTCTAAATTGATATCTAACAAAGTAAAAATGATTTTATCTCCACATATCTGTCTGGAGAAATTTGGCTTTCTTTCTACTAGGATAATTCAAGATGCAGTGACTATCGTCCACTCTATCAAAATTCGCAAGTCAAAGGCCTATCTTATGAAAATTAATCCATTGAAAGCTTATGACTATGTGGATTGGGATTTCCTCCATTTGATCCTCCATAGTACTAGTTTTCCTCATAGACATGTAAAGTGGATCATGGCTTGTGTGACTTCTGCGTTAGTGGCGGTCTTAATCAATGGATACCCTCCTGATTTTTTGAAAATTTCTAGGGGTCCGAGATAGGGTTGTGCACTTTCTCGTCCTATTTATTTTAGTCATGGATTCTCTTAATAGAGGCATAAGAGAAGCAAAAGGTACTAGGGCTATTTCTGGATGTAGGGTATCGGTCAATTATTTAACCACCCATCTCTTATTTGTTGAAGATATCATCTGTTTTGGGGCAGCGAATATTTTAAAATGGAAGATGTATCCCCTGATCTTCTCTAAATTTGGGAGGGCCTCGAGCCTTATCATTAATCAACACAAATAATAAATTATTTCATATGAGAATATTTTTGCCACTATCTCTCAAATTGCAACCCTCTTTGGCATTAAATCCATTTTTTTCCCTCTGGAATTAAGTATTTGGGCTGATTTCGCGAGCCATGTAATTACCAAATTTTGGACTGGAACTGGTTGATCTGCAAAGCCAAAAGTAAACTATCCATGTGAGACCACTGATTTCTTTCCATTGGAGACAAAGTGATAATGATAAAAGTAGTGCTTTAGGGGATTTCTGTCATTTGGATGCATTTGTTTCTTATCCCTTCGACGGCCATAAAAAAAATTGATGCCATTATTGCAAACTTCCTCTGGTCATGTGTTGGTAATAAAAGAAAGTACCACGTTTGTAGACTTGAGTCTCTAACTCAACCCATTGAGATGAGTGGATGTGGCATGAGAGAGACCAAGCGTTTTAACTTAGCCCTACTCTCTAGGAATCTTTGGAGGCTTTTAAATCTTTAGGTATTTGGCATGAGATTGTTAAAGGGAAATACTTAGCACCGAAGCTTGGAAGAATGGGTTGCAACAGGGGCTCCACATAATGGCAAACAATCATATATTTGGATGATTATGATGTTGAATAAATACTGGCTATGTGGAAACTTGCATTGGCAAGTTGGAGATGGCAAGAAATTTCACATTGGGCTAGATCATACTATTAAGGGATTGTTTGTGGACCAATGCCTCTCTCCACAAATCATTTATAATTTAAATCAAATTGGTATTTGTTATTCGGCTAATTTGCAAAATTTTAATCATTTGGTCCTCTTGAACACTCATGGGCTCATTCATGGGACTTGGGCCTCCTTGCTGAGATGGAACTAGAATGGGAATCTTATAGACTCAAATTAGCTCCAGCAGGGATTTCTATTAGCAACCAGGTTGGTTCACTTGTTTGGGGTGGAAGAAATGTGAATGGCTATATTGTTGTTAAAGAATTTTATCTATATATCTCTAGTTCTCTCCTGACATCCCCTTTTGAGGATTGAACTATTCCAATTTGGAAATGGGAAGCTCCTTTGAAGCTCAAATGCTTCTCTTAGCTAGCTCATTTTAACCACATTCTCAATTGGGAAAATTTGATTAACATAGGAATTATTGGACCAGGAAGATGCCATTTGTGTGGGGTTGCTTGTGAAGATTACATCTATTTATTTCTGGCCTGCTATTTTGCCAAAGAGGTTTAGAGACGAGTTACTAAGAAATTGGGGAATATTGTGGATTGGAATTGGTAGTTTATCATTTCTTGCCTCAGATATTGGACATCCAAGCATAGGCCCTTCTATATGTACTCTGGGCGATATGGACTTTGCAGAACATTGTTGTATTTGATGGTAGAGTCCATAATGATTTCGTCACTTATCTCAATATTATTGGCCATTTTCTGGAGATAAGCCCATGGAAGCCTTGATGCTCTAGGCACTCTGTATCCATCAAAGATTTGGGAGATTCTTTCCCATTAGGTTTTTTTGATGGCGCCTTGAATTGTGGGAGTTGTGGGAGTGGGGCCCTTATCAAACTTAGCTCTGATCATGAATATCACTTTTATTGGCATGGGGGAGGGGACAAATTTCAAGGCTGAGATTGTGGCACTTTAGGGGTTCCTAAAATGTGTGATATAGCTAGAAATTGAATCCATTAAGATTGTTGGGGACTCTAAATCGATCATTGATTGGGTGTTGGGTTAGAAATCCCTCGAAATTCCCCTCCCTACATCATTGGATGGACCATATCTTGCAGATCATTCCTTCATTCTGAGAAATCTCTTTTGTTCATGTGTATAGGGAACAAAATAGGGAGGCAGATACCCTGTCTAAATGCGAAGTGCTCCTCTGTTTTGGTAAGATGTATTTTTAAATGTTGTCGCATGGCTCAATCTATGCTGAGGGCTCCTTAGTTTTTGATTCAAAGGTTTTATTCACATTTTTCCATTCTGCCATATATGTTTGGATGGTTTATTTTGGTCTCTGCTAGAATTATGAGATGCATTTACAGAATTGTAGGAATCGTTGGGTATCCTCGCAATTATTGTAAATGTGTTATAAAACCTGCATAGATGAATCTAGCTAGTAAAGGTTGAACACACAACTTTGTAGAGCAAAAACACTAAAAGAATCGAAAGAACAAAAAGAATGATTGATTCATAAAATAGGTTACAATGCTCATAATATAGCATTACTGGGTGAAGATCCCAAGGTAATGCGCCATAGTGGTGATCAATGAGAGGAATCAACACCTACAACAAGTTCCGGAGAGAACTAGCCAGTTGCGGAGTGAAAGGAGGAGCAAATCAGGGAGTAAATCATGCAGAAGAACTAGCTAGTTGTGGAGTGAAAGGAGGAGAAAATCAGGGATTAAATCATGCAAAAAGGATCTTGCATGTAGTCCCATGCTCTAACTAAGTGTCCGCATGTGCCAGTAATGAAGGTCCTAAGTGTGTAGTATCTCCAACTCCCCCCCTGAACACCACTATGGGGAAAACTAGAAAATGGGCCTTGGCAACTAAGGCCAAAGGTCACCCAAAATACAATGCAAATTGTACTAAAATTGAGGAAAGAGGGAAAACCTCGTGGGAAACCCCCCCCCTCAAAATAAAATTTAATCAAAAGAAAAGAGGAAGAAAAGACAGTTACTAAGCAACTATGTCCTTCACTCCAAGATGATCGCGCAGAGAGTGAAACCTCTGCTCAATGAATGTCTTGGTGAATATGTCTGCAGTCTGTTTTGCTGAAAGACAGAACTGCAAATCAATGACCTGATCATGTACTAAGTCTCCGATGTAGTGCATATGGATCTCTATGTGCTTTGTCCATTGTCGCTGTACTGGATCCCTGCAAAATTTGAGAGTGCTCTGGTTGTCACACTAGATGCCAATGGGTTGGTGGAACTAGATGCCCAACTCAGTGAGGAAGTGTTGTAGCCATAGAGCCTGAATGGTGATGTTGACTACTCCTTTGTACTTTGCCTCAGCTGAAGAGAGAGAAATAGAAGCCTGCTTCTTGCTCAACCAACAGATAGGGCCAGACCTTAGACTGAGTGAATATCTGGAGGTGGACTTGTGATCAATGTTGTCACCCACCCAATCAAAATTTGTGAAGCTAAGGAGATTCAATGCAGTGCCTGCTGCATAGTGAATCTCGAAGGTGATGGTGCCCTGCACATATCAGAGGATGCGCTTGGTAGCATTCCAATGTAGCTCATGCAGCTCCTACATGTATCTGGAAACTGTCTCTACTGCATATGAGAGATTTGGTCTGGAGTGGGTGAGGTACAATAAGCTCCCCACTAGCTATTAGTAGAGAGTATTTTCAACTAATGGAGTGTCACCTCCATCCTCAAGGTGGACCCGAGACAAAAAAGGAGTCAGTGTTGGCTTGCAGTCAATCATGTGAAATCTCTCGAAGAGATCCCGTGCATACTTAGCCTGAGAGAGTTTGATGCCTGTGGCATCCTAGATGATCTCAAGACCAAGAAAGAGCTGTAATGGACCCATGTTCGTCATCAAGAACCTATCATGCAAGGCCCTCTTAACTGCAGCAATGGTTGAAGTTGAGCTACTGGTGATCAAGAGATCATCCACATACAAAACTAAGATAAGAAGAGAATCATGTGTCTTGAGCATGTAAACATTCAGATCAAACTTACATCTTTCGAAGTTTCGTGATAAGATAAAAGAATCCATCTTCGCATACCAAGCTCTCAGGGCCTGCTTAAGATTGTAGAGAGATTTCTTCAGTCTGCAAACCAAAGATGAATCCTGAATGAAACCATGTGGCTGCTCCATGTAGATCTCCTCTGATAAGTCTTCGTGAAGAAGGCATTCTTCACATCCATCTAATGTACTTCCCACCTCTGGGCAACCACAATGGCAAGTGCAAGGTGTATGGAATCCATCTTTGCTACTAGAGCAAAGGTCTCATCATAATCAATGCCATGCACTTGTTGGAAGCCTTTGGCTACTAGCTTGGCTTTTTGTTTAGTGATTTTCCCATCTGCAACACTCTTGGTCCTGTAGACCCATTTGTATCGAACAAGTTTCCTTCCTGAAGGAAGGGGGACCAAATCCTAGGTCTGGTTCTCAAGGAGGGAGTTATACTCCTCCTCCATGGCAGACTCCCAAGAGGGATGCCTAACAGCCTCAGCATAAGACCATGGATCAAAAGACTAAACCAAATGACAATGCCAAGATGGCATTCATTCAGTGGTAGTGAGGGTAAGAGGAGGCTCAATAAACTCCGAGCTAGTCCTTTGTAGATAAGAATTATCCCCCACAGGACCATTTCTAGAAGCTGGGTGGTCTTGTGCATATATCTCACTTAAGCTCCTTGTTCTCTGATTTATGATAAGGGAAGTTGATTCACTACTGGAAGCCCGATCTGGGCTTGGATGTGGATCATCATATGCATGCACTGGATTTGTATCTGAAGACTCTATATTTGCATCTGCATGCTCTACCTTGGCATCTGCATGCTTTGTATATGCATTTGAGTGTACTGAGTCATCATCTCAGACATGAGGTAGATAAAAGGTGTCTGCACGTGGCAATTGAGGTGCATGCGAGAGACTTTCCTCAAATTTGACACTTCGCTCAATGATGAGCTTGTCTGTATAGGAAATTAGGAGCCAATATCCCTTCACACCATCAGGGTATCCAACAAAGATGCACTCAATGCTCTGTGGATCAAGAGCTTTCCTCTTTCAGAGGGGATCCTAGCCCATGCTCGGGAGCTAAAAACACGGAAGTGGGTGATCTCCGGTTTAGTGCTTCTCCAAGCCTCAAAGGGGGTTTGATCCTTGACAGACCTATGATGAGATCCGTTCTGGGTGTAGTTAGCACAATTAAGTGCTTCAGCCCATAGCTGATGAGGTAGTGACTTAGCATGCAGCATGCAGGAAGCCATATCTTTGAGAGATTAGTTCTTTCTCTCAGCAACTCCGTTCTACTGCAGAGTGCATGGAATTGTGTGCTGCAACTGCATGCCGGACTCAAGGAAAAGGTTATGAAGTGTTGTGTTAACATATTCCCCCCATTGTTTGTATGGAGGGCTTTGATCTTTCTCTTTGACTGTGTCTCAACTAGTGCTTTGAAATCTTCAAAGTGCACAAAAACTTTAGATTTGGCCCTCAGAAGATACACCCAAATATACCGTAAGAAATCATCAATAAATGTAAGCACATACCTTGCTTTGTTGATGGAAGGATGAGGAAAAGGCCCCATGAGATCACTATTTATCAGATCTAGAGGAGAGGATGCTCTGCGAGTCTTGTTGGTGTCAAACTTTTCTCTAGGATGTTTGCCAAGGACACACCCTTCACAAACTCCTTTGGAGAAACTGATATTTGGCAAGCCTTCCACCATCTCATGCTTGCTTAGTTGCTGCATATACTTGTAATTTAAGTGACCAAACCTCTCATGCCAAAGCCTACTACTATCATCAGCGTGTGTAAGAAATGAGGATTCAGATTCAATAAATTTAGAAAATGTATAGAGTCTAACTCCATTGTAGAATTGAGACTTCTGTGATTTGTCATAGTTATAAGGAGAGCTTCAGCGTAAATCACATAAGAAAGATTTTTGCCGATGTGTTTCGAACCAACCAATGTGGTTCATCGTCAAGACAAGTTGAAAAAACAGATCCAGTTCAGCGTGTTAAATAGTCCAAGCAGAGACTCCAACGGCTAGAAAAATCTAACGGCTACTTTTCCACTCAAGAACTCCAGTCAAACTTCCTCTAACAGATTTAATATTAAAATACTAATAAATTCAGAGCTAGGTTAACCCCAGGTTAATCTGCTAAAAATAATTCATTTATTTAATTAAAATATTACTCCTTTATATGTAAAAATATATAAATATATATATGTCAATATTTATTTAAATCTATCCTAATTTTCTAAATACCCTATTTTATTATTGTTATCATAATGTATTTAATTTTATTTATAATTAATTTATAATTGGGAATTTATTCTTTTTTATAGAAGAAGGTTTTTAATTGGGAGTCATTTTGAAATATTTTAATAATTTATTTAAAATAAGGTTGTCTTATATTAGTTAATTATGTAATAAATATTACTTATATAATTTAATACTAATTAAAAATAAATTTTATTTTATTTATTAATATATGTTAAATATTATATATGTCCTAAATAAAAATTAATTTTATAATAATGCATTATTATATACGATAACTTATTATATTATATTGTATAAAAATAGGTTAATATATAATATAATACTATTAAATTAAATAATTTATGAAATTATAGTTAATGTGGTTAGACCGAATTAAAATTTTTAAAAAGAAGAACGAGGTTTTTAAATTGGTTAAATAAAATTATTTAATTAATTTTATTAAAATAATTAATGCTTATATATATAAAATTAATTATTAATATTATATGATATATATATGCTATAATTAATTAAATAGATATTAATTAATTTGATTAATTATATCTAAATTAATCTATAAAAATACTATGTTGTTTTGTATTAATATTAATAATATATTTATATTATATATGGGACTATAAATATCACTAGTGCTAAATGCTTATAAATCCAAAATTATAATGATGAGTGTAGGTCCTTCTTATTAATTTAAAAAGTAATTCATTAATTTATTTTTACTAATAAAACCTATAAAAGAATGTTAACTGAATTGCCATTTGTTAAAATATTAGTAATAATATATGAATAATTTACGCTCAATTTTAATAAATTCAACATAAAAAGAGATAATGCACAAGAAGAGGTTAATCGTAAAAAGAGACCGGAGGACACAACGAACAAGGGAAGAACATAACGCTGCCATCGATAAGCGATACCAGACTCACAAGGACAAAACCACGCCCATCCAAAGAAAGCACCTAAGAAGGACAGAGGGGGGAGGAAGAACCCTAGGACGACAACGCAGGGATCCAACTTCTACTTACCTTCCACCCATCATCTCTGTTGAGATTGATGGGTCTTCGCTCAATTTCAATAGCTTCCCTTAACTTGCGATGATGAAACCGATCGACCCTAGCAATGACTTTGGCCTCTTCTATGCAGACCTGATGCTTAGTTTTGTCCACATGTTCTGCTAGAGCTGAGGACTTTATTCTACCATGTCTCAGGTCCGCTGCATGCTCACAAATTCTCTGCTGGATGGAACGCCCTATTTCCCCTATATAAGGGGTCCCACAAGAGCAAGGTATCAAATAGACACCTTTCATGTCTTTGGGGTCGACCGGATCCTTTACAGACCTCAGGGAGTTACGAATGGTTCTGAGAGGCCTGAAGGTTGAGGGGATATCAAACCTTCTAAGGATCCGAGCAATCCTATCGGTGATCCCTTGGACATAGGGAAGATGGACACCAGGATGGCGCTCCTTAGGCTCTTTTTTACTGAACGTATTTTTGGAGGCTGTAAGGAACGCCTTCCGACCAAGG
>APFE030528342.1:0-21852 GCA_000404065.3 Pinus taeda
AGGATGTATAAATATGTAGATTATCTAAAATTCAAACTATCGACTTTCTAATTTAAAAACGCAAAACAATAAAACCCCCCTAAAAAAAAATAAAAATTAAGATAGAGAACAAGAAAATATGAATAAGATGACGACTTCAAAAACTATCAAATTTAGAAAATAAATTTTCACATTTCACAAACTAGAAAATTAAAAGTCAAAAAATAGGTCTTTTAAAAAAAAGTGTGATGCAGAATACTCACTTTTTAAAATCAGCATGAAAATCACTACCATTCTAAAACTTGATTTCATCCTTGAACATGAAAAAAAATTAAAGTTCCAAAAACCATGTTCTAAAAAAAACATGTGTGTTCTGCATCACCACTTTTGAAAAAAATCGGGTCATTTTTTTGCTATCTCTACGAAACGGGTAACAGTATCAGTTCCCGTTTCAAAGTTTACATTGTTCATATTTCATGCATTACTAAAGGTCAACATATGGTTGACGTAAGGCATATTTCAATGAGCTTAGGAATTGAATTTCAAGGTTAACGAACTTGGAGGTAAGATTCAAAGCTTTAAGAACTAGCAATTGCACCAGATGTTGCAAAGGAAACATCGTAAGGCATACAAGAAAAATATTGACATATAAAAAATCATTGAAGATAAAGATCACAAGAAGAATCTTGACATATGAAAAATCATTGAAGATAAAGATCAGTAAACAATACGCCATTGAAAGCTAAAAGATAAAGAAAAATCACTTACATTATGTCAAATTGAGAGATTCTATAAGCTTCCCAACATAGATTTCCTCTTAATCTTATGAGTCAATGCTTTGGGTTTGTTTCCTTATCTTAAAGGAAAATGAGATTTTATCCAAACAAAAATAGTTTTAGATATTGATTTAAAACATGTATGAAATTATGGTTCAACTCCTTTTATTTATAGTTTTGGTTTCAAATTTAATAATAATTGAAATATAAATTTGTCTTATATAATTTGAATATTCTTATTTTTTTTAATATTGAGTTTACTTATACATTTAAATCATGTTTTGAATAATTAAAATTATAATTTGATAAAATTTATAATTACATCATAACTAAATATTAGATAATTAAATTAGAAGTCATTTAATAAATGTTATTAATTTTTTTTAAAACAGATTACAACACTAAGCTATTCAATAAATTGTACAATCTTATAAATGAAATGGTTCACAAAATCCAAAAGATGATCTTTCTCACCCAAAGCTTGGCCGGTCTCATCCTTGATGTCCAAAAGCTAAACGTGGAGTTCGAGGGTTTTAAGGAACGATTGGAACATATTGAAGAAATTGGTTAGCATATAATCGACAATTTTAATGCCAAAATCACCAATGATGCCACTTCCAATTTTATTATGCTTTATCAAATTAGCACAACTGAACTGTTTGGGACTTCCATTGATGAGTCGAATGATACTGTAATGGTTGAATAATCCACCAGCAACTCCTCCCAAGTCCTTGATATGCCTAACTTCGTAGTTGGTTTGAAAAATCTTGTCAAGGATGTCAAACAAATCCTATTATACCAAAAGGGGGTTAATATCGTTGGGATAAAAGGGATGGGAGGATGTGGCAAAATCGATCTTGCTTTAGCTGTCTGCAGTGATTCCTGAGTCAAAGGTTAGAGCAATTATCCCTTTTAAATTTTCAATCCCAATTTCTTTTGATTGCTTCATTTTCGTTTGTAATGCTTTTTGTCATTGCGATTTTCATATTTCTTCCACAACAATATAATTTTCATTACTGTTGCCCATGCCCCAAATGTAAAGGGTCTTTTGGAAGCTATGTGGGATGAGATAATTGGTGGCAAAAGACCTGTTTTTCAGAGCATAGAAGATGGACACAACCAACTGCAGGAGAAGTTTAGCTCAAAAGGATACGGGCCATCTTTGGTGGTTTTGGATGATGTTTGGTCTAAATCGAATGTTGAACGCTTTTTGTTTGAGGCTGAGGGATATAAAACAATTATTACAACAAGGAAAGATTATACTATTCCGATGTAAGACCGTACCTGTGTGTATAACATACCCATGTTACAGTAAGTTGATGCCCTGTTACTTTTCTGCTTCTGGGCCTTTGGACGACCTTCAATTCCAAGAACAAAAGTTAAATATCTTGTTAAAATGGTATGACTTAGACATTCCATTTATAATTACATACTCTTTTAACTCTTTCTCTATCCTGTGTTTTATGCTTTGAATCCCAGGATACTTTATTTTAATCAGAATGATTTTATGTCACTTCCATGAAAATAGATTGTTTTATATATCTGAAAATGCAACCATTGATAGAAGTCCAAAAAATAGTTAATACTTGGATTTCTGCAGGAAAATAGCCCAACGTTTAACTGTACAATATTTGTAGGTTGAAGCAGACTGCAAAGGTTAAATCCCACTCGCAGGGAATTCATAGCTTTGAATCATCCGAAGTCTGGTCGTACGGCTCCATTACACTACAACCACAACTCACTAAACATTGCCATTGACCGGGGAGACAAAATTACTGGAAACAAAGAAATATTTATCAGCCATGAACATTAAGGTTCAAATCCTATACTATACTTCCACGAAGGAGAATTGCAACAAGCTATAAAGAGAAAACAAAAATTACTTTCTTCAATCCCTGCAATAAAGACTCAATAATTACTTAAGTTAATATCTACCATTAAAGTTAGAACCAGCGTGTCTAACGGTCTGGCATCGAATGTTGGGGTTAGAAAATTAAACTAATGAGTTTAGCCTTATAGTCTAACCATTATCCATCCTCTATGGCAGAAAAACACCAGTGCCTTTTGATTCCAGTCCATGTCTGTTGGAACCGAGAAATACTACACTCATTCCCAAACCACCAGCAATTTGCTGGCTAGGGGGACATGCCGAGTAGACGCGGCTCACTGGCTTAGCATGGTAACACTATTTTCCCTTCCTGGGCCTCTATGGCTTGTAGTCTTCCCTATCTCGCCATCGTCTACCATAGCATAAGAAACCTGCTCGGCCAATCCGACAATATGATCATCTTCTTCATCTGTTTTGTTGAACCCACTGGGGGTGATTTTCCAGGGTAATGAACCTGAAAGCTCAAAGATTTCAAGCCCATTCGTAGTGTAGCAATGCATCCTGGTTGTAAAATTGCATGCAAAATAACCAACCAAAACTTTGAAGACTCCCAAGAAATCCTCTGGATGGATTTGTAGTTGCCCAACCGATGACTAAAAGCACAATTCCAGCGAAAATTTCGCCCCACTACATGAGAGAAGGATTTAATATTGTAATTTTCATTTCGAAGGTTAGAGGGTTGTATTTCATAGCACTATGAAAGAGAGGTGTAGGGTTTAGTGAGTTAGTTAGGTAGTTAGATAATAGTTAGTTAGGTAGTTAGACAATATATCTAATGGTCTAAAAAAAATTAATTGTCTAACATTTGGGTACATAGTGGCAGCCGAGAGAGTTGTTTTCAAAGGGGAATGCCTTACAACGTAACTAGGATTTGCGTGAATAAGTATTCAATATTGAAATTCATTATAATTTCATGATCATGAAAGGGAAAATGCCTAGATTTTATAATTTGGGTGAATAAGTAGCCAATATTGAAATTCGTCATAATGTCATGATCATCAAAGTGAAAATGCCAAGATTTTTTAAGTGAGAAGAATCTTTAATAAATGACATTTTTTTCCCAATAAATGGCCAATGTTTATTAACAAGGCAATGAGCTAGAGAATAAGTGGGCGTTCTTATAGTGCTTACTATAAGTGTAATGTATTGTGTATGAGTTTTGGATTTCCCATATATTCTTTTGTTTTAAAGGTTATGATGAATAAGATATTTTTGGATTGAATGATCTTAAAAAGGAGATTTAATAGTTTTAGTGATTAAGCTGGTAATTGTATTTATTGTATTTTTGAAGAGGGGTTTGTATTAAAAAGGAGTGATGAGTTATTGAAGTTTAGATTTATATTAAGTATTCATAATTATGGTAGTTTTATCAAATTTTAAATTTATGATATTGGAGATTTTTTTTTTGAAAGAGGAAGAATCTAGCAATATTCCTAGTGAATCTTTTTGCCTTCATGGGAGGGAGGATGATGCATTATGGGTTCAATAGAGCAAAGCATGTTCTCAAAGGGAGTATGATGGGGAATAAGGAAAAAATTATCCTTTTTTCTAAAATATGGAGGGAAGGAAGGTCCAAATATTTCAAAGATAGATTAGTATTGAATTTGAAGAGTGTGAGGGGGGTTGATGGTGTTGGAATTTAGATATGATGCAAGAATTCAAATAAAAGTTTCCCTTAGAGAGATAAAGGTTAAGAACATTATTAATATCGGATTTCTCTAGAGTAAAGCTGGGGGAATGTGCTGATGGAAGCACTAAAGTAGGCCCGTTAGAATCTTTGAATTGTCTAAGCATAAGGGGCTATAAGACAAAATAAGCACGTGAGGGAGATGATTTTGAAAGAGGATTAGTTCAAACCTAAAATTATTAGGTCCAATTTAATTGTTCAGGTTTTTGTTCAATCATAAACTATACATAGTACTAGAAGTTATGTAATATGTTTTTTCCAATTATCTAGAGCTCCATTTAGTTAGCGATTGACCCATTATAGAGGTATGTGAACATTGATATCAATTCAAAATATCAATAAATATTTGTTTATTATTTCTATTTCAAAGGTTTGTATCTATGTATTTCGTTTACATAGTTATGTTTATGTTTGTATTACTCTGAATGTTATACTTGAGTTATCAAGAAACACCACAAGTAGCAATATAGAACTTCCCTATGCTAGAGCATGCTTAAATTTTGGAAGAAACATAGAATATTGATGTATTATGGTGTGATTAAAAAACACAAAGATTTATCATTCAATAGGTAAAGCTACAAATGGGGAAGAACACAGACTAAAAGTACAAGTAACTTCACCTAGTTGAACACCTTATACCCTTTATTGGCACCCCTTCAAGTATTATTGCACCAATTAGCATTCATATATGGAGTTGGTCATATCAAAATCCCCCTATTACCTAAAACAATTCTTTCATAAACCTACCAGCCATTCAATTTCTATAGTGCACCTAAAACAATACTTAGGGAGATCACTCTCATGTACTAGAGAATAAGATCGTATGACTAAAGGGATGGTATCTCCTCCTTAGTTAGTTCTATTAAAGATTCAACTAAGGAGATATAAAACTTAAAACTCCACTGTCATTAAGACCTTGTAAAACCTATGTTTTGAACACAAGAAACAAAATTCCTATATAATTTGCAATATCATGAATTTAATATTTCTATCATATTAGTGATACTCAAATGGAATTAATACTCTCATTGGATTAAGGAATTATATGGAACACCCATATAATTATAGGAGAACTATCTCTAAAGACTCAATGTGTGACACTATGATAGTGATGTAACTCTCCATAAACCTCTTTTTTATGGACTCACTCATACATATTCCTCTCATGACATTAATTGTGCTATGTTAGAAAATGGTTCAATCTCTTACTTAGCATACTAAAAAACTTCAGATCAACATGACTAACCTCAATGTGCAACTTGACTTTTATGTTGATAAGATTAAGAAATTTGTCTTAGTATTCCTAATGATGGTGGCTTAAGTGAAGGCTCTAATAAGGGTAATCATGTTGATGAGGAAGAGGGTTATAATCATGACCACTCCCTTTCTAACCATTCTTGCACTATGATTCCTTACATACCTAATGTTGATATGGATGATTTTTCCAGTTTAGATTTGACACATTCGGTTGACCAAATGGAAGACTACTTTTCCCTCCATAACAAGATGGATGACCTATGGATTCTTTGAATTAATGCTCTATATTTAAATAGAGAATGTTGGAAGTGGTAGTAATGGCATAAGAATCCTCTGTAAGGTTCATTACTTGGAAACAATATATTAAAGCCCTTATTACCTACTTTATTCTAAACATTAATTTTTTGGGCTAGCATACCAAATTTCCTCAAACAAGCACAACGGAAAAATATGTAGAAATTCCTTGTAGATTCAATCTACTAATTGTAATTTACTAAAACAATATACTTGAATATACTCTACTCATCAATAGAAACAATTAAACAATCGTGAAATCATGAAGCATACAAGAGAAAGAATTCAATCAACACATTACACAATGATTTCCTAGGAAAACCCACAACTAAAACCCCTGTTATATGGATATTGCATTAGTCCAAAAATATGAGAAGATTACAATGCTTTTATCAAGCCCGAGAAGCCTCTACATTATCTCTATCTATCTCACAACTTATTAGACAATCCCAGGCCAATACTTAACCAATTTAATGCTTGCCCCAGTCCATATTTCCTTGTGTTTCTTCCTTGGGAATTAGCCCCTATTAATTAGTGAAATTCCTCAATTGGAATTGAAAATCCTCATAGGCTTTTCTCTAACTGCATCCATCACCTGTACAATTCACATAATTATACAACTGATAGTACAATGTCCCTGAACTCCAATCTCAAATGGGTAACTCTCATATACAACATGCATGATTTATTTATGAGTGAATCATCAATTAACTGGTTGAAAACTGCAAGAAGCACCACACTACTAGACCTCCCACTAATTCCTCCAATTGTTGGAACTAATTTAGTTGACTTGAACTCAATCAAACTAAATTAACTAATTACAACTCATAATAAAATCAACCAGGGATCCTATAAAGTAGGAGGCACTCTACATGACTCAAGCTAGACCCTTAGCTCGAATTAACTAAGCCAACAAAGTAAAATTAACTTAGTTAACTAATACAAGTTGACATGAGATGTGGAATTACAATTTTATTCCTAATTTAATTCAAGGAAAAAATTAAATTAGGATTTGCTTGTTGCATTTCAACACTCCATCTAAAAAAGAAAGGGATTATCTGCTACCCCGATCTTGCCTCTATGAAACTTGAATTTGCATCTTGACAATGCCTTTGTCAAAATATTTGTATCTTGTTCCTTTGTAGGAATGTACTCCAACAACATGATTCTCCTTTTCACACAATCTCGTAGATGGTGATATCAGATGTTGATATGCTTGGACTGATCATGAAAATTTGGATTCTCAGAGAGTTTGATACAACTATTATTGTCACAGTAAATCATGGTAGGATCCATATACTAACCAAATAAACCAACAAGGATCTTCCTCATCTAGATAGCTTCACAAGATGCTTGACTAGAATCCATGTATTATGCTTCTGCCGAACTAAGTGAAATTGATCTATGCTTCCTAATGTACCAAGAAACTATTGTTGACCCAATACTGAAGATTACGCCTAATTTGATCTTCCTATCGGATGGACTCCCTGCTCCATATGCATCTATGAAGCCTTAAATATTCACTCCTTTTGTCTGTTTGTACCAAAGAACAAACTAAGTGGTGCCTCTGAGGTATCTCAACACATGTTTAGCTACCTTCCAATAGAATTTGGTTGGCTTAACCATTGCTTGACTAAGCTGGTTAACTACAAAACATATGTCTAGTCATGTGTTCACAAAATACATAAGTGAACCAACAAGATGCCTATAAATAATAGCCTCCACTACTTCACCTAAAGTAGCATCTTCTTTCCTCCATTTTACTACTAGAGGAGTCTCCATGGGTTTGTTTCTCTCCACGTGGAACTTCTTCATTATCTCGTTGGCAAACTTACCCTAAAAGACAAACAATTATTCATCTCCTTGCCATGCTTCCATACCAAGGAAATAATGTATGAGCCCCAGGTCCTTCATCTCGAATTCTATTGCAATATCCTCTTTGCAATATTTTACCAGCTTCTCATCACCTGTTAGAATTAAATCATCGAAATATTTACTATAATCAACAATTTACCTTCAACCACAATATTGTAAAGGTTCACATCTGCTTCAATTTTTGTGAAGCCTGACTTGGTGAAATAGTTTTCAATCATGGTGTACCAAGCACGAGGTGCTTATTTCAATCCATACAACACTCACTTGAGTTTGTACACATGTGAGTCTCTGTCGAAGGTCTCAAATCCTTTCGAATGCTCAATGTACACCTCTTCCTCAATCACATCGATGAGGAATGATGCCTTCACATCCATCTAATGTATCTTCCATCTCATCTGTGTTGAAAGTGCTAAAAAGGATTTCATTGGAGAGTACCTTGCTACTAGAGGAAAGGTCTCCTCGTAATCAATTCCCTCCACCTGAGAGAATCCTCTGGCCACAAATTTGGTCTTGTTTTCCTCGACACTCCCATATGTTTCTTGCTTTACCTTGTAAATCCATCTGGAACTCACCACTGACTTTTCTGATGGTCTTGGGACCACCTCCCAAACACATTTTCTAATAATGGAGTCATACTTCTCTACCATGGCATCAACCCATACTGGTTTTTGCATTGCTTCCTCGAATAAGGATGGCTCAATCTCTACACTCTCGCTCATCAGAGCCATGTAATCGGTGTACCGATCTGGTGACCTCCTCTACCCTCGCTTTGATGTGGGTTCTCCCACATTATCTATAACATCATGCATCAATATTTTAGCCTCTTTGGTGTGCTTCCTTCCATCTCTGGAAGTATCTGCATGAGTGGGTGCTTCCAATCTTTGCTCCTTTACATGCGGTTGCTCCACATCATCTTGAGGTTCTTTCTTTGGACCTAAAAGCTCCTCATCTGCATGTAACTAAAGCTCCCTCTCAAGGTAACATCTCAAGGCCTTCTCTTCATCGAAATTCAAATCTCTACGAACCACATCCATCCTGTGAGATGACAGGTACACCTGATAGTTGTGAGGTGTATCAGTGTACCCCACATATATTCCCAACTCAGTTGTTGGTTCTAGATTTTTCCTTCCATCCTTGGTAACATGACAGTAAAATGATGAACCAAATATCTTAAAGTGTGCCACATTTGGTTTCTTACCTGGAAAAACTTTTTCTGGTGTACTCATCCTCAGAATCTTATGAGGACTTCTATTATGGACATATACAACTTTGTTGCATGCTCCAACCCACGAGTGTAATGGTAGGCCCTACTCATGTAACATTGCCCATGCAACTCCCACAATACTTTTATTATTCCTTTAAACCACCCCATTCTATTGCGGGTTAAGGGATGTTATTAATATTCGTAGAATGCCTTCTGATGCACATAAGTTATTGAATTCATTTGACACATATTCTCCATTGTTGTCACTCCTAAGAGCCTTCACTCTCTTGCAAGTGTCTTTCTCAACAAGTGCTTTAAATTCACAAAATTAGAGAACGTCTTATCTTTCTCCTGCATGAATAAAATCCAGCACTTACATGAGAAATCATCTACAAATATTACATAATCCATATGCTTTTCCGTTGAGGTTGTTGAGAACAATCCACACACATGTGAGTGAAATATTTCAAGGATCGCTTGCGCTTGACTGTCCTTATCATGAAAGGTGGATTTGGTGTACTTCCCCAGTGTACACCCTTTGCATGTATCTCTCTGCTCTAGTGCGGCCTTGGGAAGTCCTGTAGAAATTTGTTGCATGATCTTTAAAGCTTCATGGTGCAAGTTGTTGAAGAAAGTGCAACTAGGTTCATCTTCATAATGACATGTAATTATGACTAATGTAAATAATGTAATAAAGATAAAAAAAAATATATTTATTGTATTCCTTATATCATGGGTTTTATGAGAAAGAAGTGTTATTGATAGGTGAAAGACTTCTTCTTGATGTCTTTAGGATTTTTCATAATGAATAAGAGTCATTGTAATATTTATTAAGTCATGTTATACTTGTAAGAAGTGCTCCAAATGACAAGCACAATCCTCTTCATCACGTTGGCCTGCAAATGAATTAAATGAAAGTCATGTCAGCTTGCATAAATGGCACATCTCTTCGCTAGTTAAATTCAAATTATTATGGAGACATAATTACAATAAATACCCAGCTAGGGTATCTGCAAAACACAAGTGATGAACTCAGATTTTTATGAGATTTTTAGAGGTCTGTCACAGGATGATTTTTGGATGGGTACAAGTTTGCAATCTGCATTACAGAAGGACATATTTCAAATGTCTCTGAAGCTTCGTGGATAATTACAGTGGCATAGTTGTGGTAGATCTCAGTGCAAGGAAAACATGGTCACAATTTCAGTGAAGATCACAATGTAGGAGAAGACCCAGGCATAGTATCATGCTAGAAGAAGGATCTCGGTAACACTCTATCTTGACATATATATTATAAACACAGTCATAGTGATCACTATTTCATAGTCTTGATGTATTCATGATGAAGATAATCATTGTGATCATACAATCTCGTCATACCTTCTAGACACATTCATGGTCCTAGTTGCAACCATGGTCTCAGTGGTTTTCTAGTGAAGATCTCGGTGAAACAAGGTGCAACAATGATGTAAAAATTATGTTGGTACAGTAGAGATGATCTCAGTGAGAATGGAACAATGATCTAAGTGAATATGGAACATGATGAAGCAACAATGATGATGATCACAATAGTGACAAAGAAGAGGATTGGTGTCTTGGTCTTGGAATGGAATCATAGGTCAAAGGTCATGGTCTTGGTATTCATCAATTGGAATCTCTATAAGAAGAATTTTGTGCGGGTTTTCTTATCCAGGAGGGAGAGGTTTTAGCCCTGGTAGAAATCCAACATTTTGTGTTCTTGTCTCTTTTGTTTTGGCAACTATTTGATGAATATAATAAGACACACTCTAATAAGAACAAGTGAAGATTGTCTTAAGAAGAAAAATTAAAATACCTCACAAGTAGTTATCATGCTAGAAGAATCTCATTAACTCTAATTTCTCAATATGCTTTAACATGGTATCAGAGCTAAGGTGTTGAAGTCAAAGGAAGGGCAACAAAAGAGACATTCAAGGGTAAGCTTTACGAAGGGAATCAATGCAAGTTTAAGGGATTTCACAAAAATGAAGGATCGGTCTAAAATAACAGTCTATATCAGTAGGGGTTTTTGTCTATACAATCAAGGATACAATCTACAACAGCAAGAGATTTTATCTCCATAGTCATCATCAAAAGGCCACCAATACCCTCACAAAAGTTGTCTACAAAGTAAGATAGCTCAAAGGACCTGACAATTGAAGATTACATAATCTTGGAGAAGATCAAAACTCTAAGAGCAGTTCAAATCTACACTACAAAAGAAGGAAAAGAGTATTGAAGGTAATAAGGCATGGTAATATTCAAGAAAGGATCATCTCCTTTCCGTAAAAGAAGATCACCCGAGGAAGCAGTAAATAATCCTCATCAAAAGGAGAAACCTTTGAGGAAAGGCTTTCTCACTTGAAAGAATATCATTCAAAAGGAATCTATAATGCATCTACCACTTCCAACATGATCAAGGTGGATATTTTATCTTCACATCTCAAGTAAGTATTTTCATTAATCAATTTGATAGAATGATTTCAGGATTGCAAGGAGATCTATAGGTTGTATGGGTCATCAATATTCCTTGCATGAAGGAGGATGGACATAGTCCTGCAAGTAGCTAAAGTCATTGAACATATCAAAATGTCTCCTTTGAATTCATAGAAAGGGATACTTATGAAAGACCCCCTCATATAGCATTACTAGAGACATCAAAGAGATGTAGATGGTAAATTCATTCTTTGAAGGTGCAACGTATAAGGTCACATGAAATCTGTTCTACATGAAAGTAAAGGGTATCAAAGGATGTAGGATATCTTCATAAGGTCCCATCTACAAGATATAGGAAGGAAGATAACCATCATTGATTCATAATGCACTAACACATAATCAAGGTAAAAAATATCTATGGGATAAGATAGTTACCTCATTTGACAACTCATGGTCTCTATGCTAAATAAAGAAAGACAAGTTGTTGGAAAAAGTATTGAAGGTTAAAAGAACTCAAACATGTGCAGAAAGGAAAGGAAAGTTTGGTCCTCAAGCAAGACAAAATAAGTAAAGCTAAGACTTAATTCTATGGAAATATTATAAAAAGAAGCTCATATCACTAGAAAGATGGAGGAAGATGAAGAAAAGGGCCCAAGGAAAGAGGGGGTAAAAAATCTCTACTATGAGTAAAATGGTATCCCGCACAAAAGGGTCCTATCATAAGCTCCTAAATCGCGTGTTATAGATATAACCAAGATAATAAGATGCGTCATGGCATCATGGAATCATTAGAAGCAAGAACTCGTGATATCGCCATGGGAATAATGAAGGACAAAATCCATGATATTCAAACATGAAGCATATAGCTCTTGGGAATCTCATTGAACGTTGAAGGAAAGGAAGAAGTCATCCAACACAAGGTTCATAATACATAAAATAAAAAAGGAAACATCTGCCAAATAAGGATATACAAGATCCTCAAGATTCTCTGATGAAATTCTCATTAGAGGGTTCACTAATCTAGAGAGGAAGCAAGTGTTTCAATAGGAACTCCAACTTATGGAATTCATGGGATGATGATGTGATAACATGATCAAGATCAAGGGATTGAATATCTTTTCAATCAAGGAAGTTGCTGGAAGAAGCCTCCATGACCTAAAGGTAAAATAAGGTATGTATGCTTGTGTTTAATATTATAATGTCATGTCATATGTTTGCAGGTAACTTGGATCCTTACTTCTATGTTAAGAAGCATGATCAAGAGAAGAAGGATCTCCTCTGAAAGGATGTAGGAAAGCATAAGTCACACTAGATGAACTCAACATAATATGTCCTTATATGAAGTATAAGGTGGTTGACTACAATTTATAAACTCTGATTGAAATCTCTTGGGAATGAAATGTGTGAGGAAGGAAGAGATTGTGAGATATGAAACCTTGATGAAGGCGATCAACATCCAAGACCAAAAAGACTTGACTAGAAATCTCCTGGAAAAATATAAAGACTCTGATGGAAAAGACGGAGACGCTTGACAATGGATATCTTTGGGAGATGTGTCAACATGTATGAAATATGCTGATACCTACAAAAAGATGTCATGATGAAGAGCCGTCTCATAAGGTATGATTTGATATTATGTTTTGATTTCTTGAATAATATATAGATAAGTTCATGTAGGGCTACTCAAACAAGAGTTGTAAATACAAGTGCAAGTAGCATTCTTGTGGTGGATTGAAGAAGCATGATAAGAAATAAGTGGTCATATGACGACGCTTCCAGATATGAAGAAGGCCACTTTCCATGAAGAAAGGAATGGCATGACGAACTAAGGACGAAAGTGATCGATGGTTGTTTCCCTACATGGAAGAATCTCAATTGAATTTTATGACATCAAGGAGAGAAGTTGATCAAGCAGCTCAAGGACACATGAAGAATAATTTGTTGATGTGTAGAAGATTCCCTAGCTAAGAGGGAGCTCTGACAAGTTCTTGATTAAAGGGGAGCTTGGGCAAGTTCCTGGTCAACGTGAGCTTGGGTACATTCACTCAACGAATGGACATATCTTCCCTAGTTGAGAGGGAGACATAAACACAGCATTTTTGTCTTCACTTTGGAAGAAATAATGGAGGATTAGATAATCATCTAGCATCTGATGCTCTTTGATGATGTGTAGGGAATCCAAGACAAGAGTAGGTAAGAGGAACAATATTCTTTGAGGGCTGGGAACCCAAGATAAGAATAGTCCTAGATGGTCATACTCAGTGAACACCTGGGTGGGTATATACCTTGACAGGCAATGATGAAGGTGTCTATAGTCATTGGTCTCACCTACATTGTGCTCTGATCTGACGAGAGATGGAGCTGTCAATCAATGCTTTGCTGTGGAAACAATGTTGGTTACTATGATGCTATACAGATGGGTTACCAATCCGATTCTTCTTATGAGAAATTCTTCATATTGAGAATGACCATGTACCATTATGAATACCTCCCTAGATAAGAGGGAGTGTTGAAGAAAGTGTAACTAGGTTTGGTCTTCATAATGACATGTAATTATGACTAATGTAAATAATGTAATAAAGAGAACAAAATATATTTATTGTATTCCTTACATCATGTGTTTCATGAGCAAGAAGTGTTATTCATAGGTCAAAGACTTCTTCTTCATGTCTTTAGGATTTGTCATAATGAATAAGAGTCATTGTAATATTTATTAAGTCATGTTATACTTGGAAGAAGCCCTCTAAATGAAAAGCACAATTCTCTTCATCACGTCAGCCTACAAATGAATTAAAAGACAGTCATGTCGGCTTGCATAAATGACACATCTCTTCGTTGGTTCAAGTCGGCTTATTATGGAGACATAACTACTATAAATACCTAATCTAGAAGTGAAGAACTCGGATTTGTCTGAGATTTTTGGAGGTCTGTCACAGGGTGATTTTCGGATGGGTACAAGTCTGCAATCCGCATTATAGAATGATACATTTTAGACGTCTTTCAAACTTCGTGGATAATCACAGTGGCAAATCACGTTGCAAGGAGAACATGGTCATAGTTTCAATGAAGATCACAATGTACGAGAAGATACAATCATAGTCTCATCTTAGAAGAAGGATATCGGTAGCTTTCTGTCTTGACATATCTATTATAAATATAGTCACAATGATCACTGTCTCACAGTATTGATGTAGCCATGATGAAGAGAATCTTTGTGATCATACAGTCTCGGAATACCTTCTAGACACAATCATGATTCCAGTTGCAACTATGGTCTCGGTGATATTATAAGGAAGATCTCAGTGAAGTAAGGTGCACCAATTCTGTAATAGTAATGGTGGTGCAGTAGATATGATTTCAATGAGAATGCAACAATGATCTAAGTGAAGATGAAACAATGATGAAGTAGTAATGATGATAATCTCGACACTCACGAAAAAGAAGATTAATGTCTTAGTCTTGGAATGCCATCCATACCATCCATCTTTATCCCTAAACTCTAAACGACTAGAATCAATATAAACATAAATAGTAAAATCTAGCTCCTACAACATCACAAAATAATAATTACATGGGAAAATGATTGTGTTTCAATCAACACATACTCATTGCAATATAATAAACAAGCTTATTGTACAAATAGTTATGGTCAGTCATTAATAATGTAATCCTACTATTCAAAATCATGAGACTCTATTAGTTGTTACTTCAACAAACATGTACATTCAATTGCAAGGGAATGATCCCTACCCTTATGCACCCGAGATGAAAATATTTAGTTCCCAGTCTTTTAGCTTCAACTCGAAGTTTCTTAGTGTTAAGAAGAGAAAGTGTTTGTACAGAATCTGAGTTCTCTTGTATTTGAATAATACTTTTGTTCTTGCCACAGTCAGAGATCTGACACATAACAAGTATTCGGATTCATTGATAGGAGGAATGGTTGCTCCATTATCAAATGGACCAGTATACTTTGATTGCTATCCCAACTTTTCTATATATACATTTGATGAGCACATCAAGGATATTTTACAACTACAGATTCAAAAAACAGGGTTTGATATGAAGAAAAAGAGAAATAATCTTTCCATTCAAACTCATTGTTGTTTTAGACACACAAATACCCTCTATCCTGCCGTTCTCCATGCTCCCAGCAAAGAATCCAAATCTAGTGTGGTTGTTCTAATAGATATCCAGAATCAAAAGTTAGAACATCAGATTATTAAATGGGAAGACCTACGTTTCCCAGAACATTGGGTTGTTTATAACCCAAAACCTCCAACAATGCAAAAGATTGCTTCTGTTGATATACAAGAAGGACCATCATCTGTTGTAGTGTCCTTTCCTAGAATATCTACAATCTATTGTAGAAGATTCGATTTAGCTTGCAAAGCATCATCCATGTATATTGATCCACAAGTAGTAGATATTGCCAGTTCTTTTACACCATCTGTAAATTGCCCGCATATAGATCTATTTCAATATGCTCAGATTTTAAATTTTTCATCCCTGTAAGTCATTTGCCCAAGCTGAAATCAAAAGATAAATCTCAGTAGCCTTGTTGATTCTATCATACATCAAAACCACCATCCAAGGACAGGAGTATCTCCTCCTATACCTTCTGTCACTCCGTGTCCAAATCCTAAGTGTTTTGAAATATCGTTCCCTCATGATATTGATCATTTATTAATGATTCATCAGCTTCCATATTTGGAAAATGAAGATCCCCACCTCAAAGACATGTTTAGCAAAATGTGTCCTACTAGTATGCCTCTCTATGGTCTAGGATATCTAGAACAACTTGATGAGATAATACCTCAATCCAGATTTGAAAACTTTGTGCCTTCTGATTGTAAGAAGTCGTCAAAACTAGAAATGCACAACTTCTTTTTTATTATGGAAGGATGTAGGAAGCATACAATTGATCATCAATGGATGAAAAATATGCTTAATTGGGATTTATACACTCATCCTGAGGCTGAAAGTTTTGACCTTACCACTCCATACCCAGAAAAATCAGATTATCCCATGAATGGAAAACATACATGCAAAAGAACAATGTTTGGTTGTCTTTTTATGAATGGAAGAGGATGAAAGAAAATACATATGTACAAGTGGAAGATGTTGAATCATCCTCCAAAAAACATTCTTGGATTTCCATAGATGGCAGTAAAATTGAAAATCCTACCACCTTCAGAAAGCCAGTGAACAGATAAACTGGACAAATACAACAGTTAAAGGGCTAGAAATGAATCGTGCAAAGGTTGTTGAAGTTAAAAATGATTTTGACAGTATACAAGTCTCTGTAAATAGTATTAACAGAACTCTGAATGATGTGAACTATTCCACTACTATATTGAAATTTTTTGTTAAAGAATCCTTAACAAAGATAGAAGATGTTGAAAGGAAAGTAGATATGGGAAAACAATCTACTCAGGAATCTATTGAAGAACTATTTGAAACTTTTGATAAACTTCATATAGCCCCCAAAGACAAACCGATTCATGTTTCTTCTCTATTCAAGAGATTTGTAAATATTCAACATCCTGTTAAGCTTGTTGATAGATTTCCTTCTCTCTTCCCTAAAGAAATGGCCGAAGAAAAATCTGAGCCAATGACTATCTCTTCATTGTTTAAAGAAGTAGAGCAACCTGAAATCTCAGAACCGCATCTATTCCCTATCTATGAGCCTCTCCAAAGTCAATATACCATGTATCTAGCACCTAATCGCAGTGGAAAAGGGAAACTTCCATAAACACATAACTTCCATCCTGAATCACACAAAGAATGGAATATTGAGAATTTGAGTGTTGCTCAGATTCGACAAATGATAGATCTTATGTTTACATAATACAAGCTCATGTGCCTAAGGGGAAAAAATGAAATAGAAGCCTGTAAATCTATTGTTCATTGCTTTACTGGAACTTTGTTGAGATGGTGGCAAACAAAGTCATCACGAACAATAGTGGAAAAAATGGAAAATTAGATCTTGAAAGTTGAAGCAGGAGATATCATTCATAATTCTGATGGAGCTCCACAAAGCAATATGATTGGGGCACTAACTTCATTTATTTTAGAACATTGATTTGGAGGAGAAGTTGAACTTGCCAATAAGCATGAGATTATTCTCATGAATATTAAATGTAATAAAATGTTTCATTATGAATATTTTCATAGAGACTGGATTCAAAGAATATATGAGGTTAAAGATAGGAAAAATCTCTTGTGGAAACAAATCTACTTAGCAACATTGCCTTCAAAATTTGTCGATTATCTAAGACAAAAAAATGATTTTCAGTTACCATTTGAATCATTTACTTGGGGAGAAATATACAACATTATAACAAAAGTTCTGGTAAATTTATGCACTAGTATGAAAGTTAATAAATCTCTACAGAAGATGTCAAGATTACCAGACAACAAATCCATCTGTAACAAGTATGGTCTTGCTATAGATGACCCCATAGTAAAAAGAAGAAAAGCTAAAAAGGAGGCCAAGAAAGAAGAAAGACAAGAATATAGAAAATATCCAAAGAGGAAAAGAAAAGGGACCAAGAAAGGATACTATAAATATGTTCCAAAAACACATTACTATGAACCCAAGGATATTCATCTTCAAACACAGAAGAAAGATTAGTGGAATAAATTGATTTGTTGGCTATATGGCCAACCTGGACATACCTCCAACCACTATCCTTTATCAGAAGAATCTAACAGAAACAGAGGAAAGAAATCCTTTGAATTTGAAAAGAAGAAAAGGACAGTAAAAACAGAAGGCATGGTGCCAATCCTGTGTTATAAATGTGGTTCTAAGAATCACAAACTCGAAAGTTGTCCAAACATCTCATTTAAAGAACATATACAACAACGAAAACTTTGTTCAAAATCTGAATCCTCTGAAAGTTCTTCTTCATAATGCTTTGATGAAGAATTAAACATGCACATGAATGAATGTGAATGCACTGATTGAAACAATTGCCAGTGTGAATCAAGCACTGAATCAGAAATCTCATCTGATGAATACCATGTTTCTCATCCAAAGGAGAAAGTTCTTATGGCACAAACCATGGACGATGCAGAAACAAATCTACTTTCCCAAATCAGAACATTAGGAGAAGGAGACATGAAGGAAAAGTTACTAGAAACGTTTCTAAGCACAATGCACAAAAATCAGGGGAGAAGTAGCAAGACTGCCTCTAAAACTGAACCAAAGGCATTATTCATCGATGCCTCATTTGAAAGAAATACAAAGTCTTTCCAAAGAAGCCAACAATAATCTAAGACTAGAACCCTCACATTAGGAGAAGTTAGCCAAGAGATTAATCATCTCAAAAAAGAGATTGTCTCTAAAAGCACAAGTCTCTGAGTTAGAAAAAGGGAAGAAAACTGAGGATGCATATAATGAATATTACACTAACCCAAATATTGAAATATTTGAAGGAAAAAGGATGATACTATAGGTCTCATTGACATAAGAGTAATGGATATCCAGTATCAACAACATCATGTTATGCTAGATATTTGTATAAATGGTGAAATGTTTTCCCTAAGAACACTTATTGACTCTGGGGTAGATGTCAATATTCTGAACTCAAAAATAGTACTTGTAAAGTACTCAGTAAAATCCTTTAGACAAGTGATTGGGTTAGGAAACAAATATCGTATGAAGTCCCTCAAGCCTCTATTTTATTTAAAGAGAAATTCATCAAATTAAAATTTTCTATTGCAGACATTCCTATTGACTTTATCTAGGGGAATGTATTTTTAGCAGTTGTAGAGCCACATGGATCAGCCAGATTGAAAAATGGCAAGGCTGGTTAATTTATATCTGTACCAAGCTCAGATGGAAAATCACAAAAAATCAAGTTACCCTTTATCTCTACTCCCAGAGTGTCTACTGTAGTACAAGCAATGCAGTAGATCGAAAAAGGAAAAAATAAAATTGAAGAGCTCAAGGAGCTACAGGCCACCATAAAGATAGGAGACTATCTTCAGACTCCTATAGTTAAACAAAGGATCACAAGTCTGATATCACAGATAGAAAAATAATGTTGTACTGAAAAACCAAATGTGTTTTGGCATAGAAAACAACACTGTGTATAATTTCCCTACAAATATGAGTATGAAGGGAAACCCTGCAAGAGCAGAGCAATCGCTATGAACAAAGAATATAGAGATCTCTATCAAAAAGAGAGAGAAAGCCTCCTGGAAAGAAGATTGATTAGAGAATTCAACAGTCCTTGGAACTGCTATGGTTTTTATGTTAATCAACATTCAGAACAATTAAGAGGTATCCCAAGACTAGTCATAAACTATGAACCTCTAAATATTGTACTCTCAGATGATACTTACCCCATTCCTTACAAAGGAAATATTCTAGCAAGAATAGCAGGGGCTAAAGTATTTTATAAATTTGATATCAAATCAGGATTTTGGCAGGTGGCAATCAATGAATATGATAAATTTAAGACAGCTTTCAGTGTCCCAGTAGGACACTATGAATGGAACGTCATGCCTTTGAGAATAAAGCATGCCCCCTCCAAATTCAAGAAGGTTATGGATAATATTTTCAAGCCATATTTTGATTGGTTACTAGTATACATTGATGATATACTTATAGTTTCTAAAAATGTCAATGATCACTTTAAACATTTCCAGAAATTTGTAGAGCTTGTCAAAACCAATGGATTGGTTCTTAGCAGGAAAAAGATTGAATTATTTCAGACAAGTATCAAGTTTCTTGGCCATACAATTAAACATGGGCATATCACTCTGCAAAAAAATGCTTTGGAATTTGATGATAAATTTCCAGATATTATCACTAGCAAAACTCAATTACAAAGATTCTTTGGATGTTTAAACTATGTAAGAAGCTTTTACAAAGATTGCGCTAAAGATAGACCATTACTCAATAGAAGATTGCAAAAACATCCAGAACCTTGGTCTCGGGCCCACACTAAAGTTGTGAGAAGAATTAAAATGAAGGTAAAAACTCTTCCTATTCTTCATATCACTAATGAATATTCTTTCAGAATTGTTGAAACATATGCCAACAATGAAGGGCGGGGAGGAATTTTGAAGCAAGAGAAATAAGGAGAAGAACAAATAGTTCAGTTTGTCTCAGGGACATGGAGCCCACCTGAGAAAAACTATTCTACTATAGAAAAATAGGTCAAAGCAACATGGAAATGCATTGATAAATTTGATATCCACCTAATACACAAAAGGTTTCTCTTAAGAATAGATGCCTTTGCACTAAACAAAGTCCTTAGTAAAGCTATAAAGAAAGCGGGAGAAGCTAAGTTCGCAAAGTGGTAGGCTCTATCTACAAATTTCGACTTTGAAGTCAAACACATCATAGGCGAAAAGAATTGTCTACCTGACTTCCTAAGCAAAGAATATTTAAATTATAAAGACACTACGATGGTGATAGTAACAGAATGGGACCCTTCCCAACATACAGAGACTATGAGAAGTATTTCTGAAACGCAAAACTGTGAAGAATACTATTCCAAATGGAAATCAACATGGCAGCTAAGAAACAAAAAAGTGCTTGATGCAAATTTGCAACCTCATTAAGATATTTAGAACTTAATTCAGATATTTGCAAGTCATGACTAAGATTAAACACCAAATCATCTTAAGAAATCCTATGATTGTACGAAGAATTTATACAAAGGCTTGGGATTCTTGTAGATATTCTTAGATAATATTTCCAGGGGCCGCACCCTTGGGGGACTAATGGTTCTCGTGGGCTTGTCCTTAAAGCTTCCACAGTGTAATAATGATGTCTAGTCACAAGACTGAATGTGATCAATTTTCTTGTGGGCTTTTCTTTTTAAAAGCATCCACTATGTAAAAGCTATTTACAGTACAATGTTTTCCGTGGGATTTGTACAAATATTCCATAGTGTTAGAAAATTATATATTACGGAGCAATGGAACACATAAAATATTGTAGAAATACAAACCTAGAAAATGCATAAAACAAGAGAGACACAGATATACGTGGTTCACCCAGTTTGGGCTACGTCCACCCCGAACAGCCAGTCCTTCCTTTCTATTATCCAGCAAAATGAAGAGACACAACCTACAGCAGATCCACTGTAATATCCTGTGTTATCTCTCATAGTCTCACCTCTCTGCTTCTCGCTTGGAGAATACACATATATTACACAGACTCAATACAATGCCCTCATACAAAGAGATGGGTTGCCTTCTAGGGCAAAACACCCTTAACTAAACATAAGTTCTACCGTCAGATCATCCGCCTAATGAACGGCCTAGATTGACTAGAATTACTATACTTTTACAAGGCAATTTTACATATGTTTTTAGCTTTGGAGGTGCTGCCCCAGAACCCCCGCGAGGGGTAAAAGTCCCCCCAGTGTGGAGGGGTGTACAAACTTCCTGGGGTATACATCCGGCTGAAAAAAAAAAA
>APFE030528349.1:0-11472 GCA_000404065.3 Pinus taeda
TCACATTAAGGGTATTTGGATGTGATGCATATGTACATGTTCCAAAGGAGAAGCAAACAAAGTTGGATAATAAATCTGAAAAGTGCATCTTTATTGCGTATAAGGATGGTTTAAAGGGTTATAAGCTTTGGAACCCAGCAACAAGGAATGTTGTGTACAACCAATATGTGGTGTTCAGAGAGGTGAAAGATGTTATTAAACATGAAGTCCAACCAAAGGAACCTGAGAAGATAGAGTTTGAGCTAAAGGAGGAAGAATTAGACTCTGCAACAGAGGAGGAATCAAAACATGAAGAGCCACAAACTCCGGGTGTAAGAAGATCAGTTCGAGAAAGAAGGCAGCTAGAAAGGTATAGTCCATCTGCTTTTTGTTCAAATTTTGCTTTATCTATTACTGATGATGATCCTAGAACTGTGAAGGAAGCAGTAGATTTAGAGGATGGAAAACTCTAGAAAGAGGCCCTGGTTGATGAAATGGCATCTTTGCACAAAAATGAGGCTTCAGATCTGGTGGAGTTGGCGGCTGGAAGGAAACCCGTTGGCAGAAAATGGGTGTTCAAGAAAAAGACAAATGTAGAAGGAAAGGTGGAGAAATACAAAGCTTAGTTGGTAGAAAAAGGTTATTCCCAAGTGTTGGGAATTTAGTTTGGTGATATTTTTTCTGCTATTGCCAAGGTAACTTCTATTAGATTACTTTTATCTGTTGTTACTACTTTTGATTTTGAGGTAGAACATATGGATGTGAAGACAACATTTCTTCATGGGGATCTAAAAGAGGAGATCTACATGAAGCAACCTGAAGGCTTTGCAGTGAAGGGTAAGAAAGAACTGGTATGCAAGTTAAAGAAGTCTCTGTATGGGTTAAAACAATCACCAAGGATGTGGTATCATAAATTTGATACATTTATACGGGGACTTAGCTTCAACAAAAGTAAAGCAGATCACTGTGTGTATTTTAAATTAATTGGTGACAGTGTTATTTATCTAGTCTTGTATGTGGATGATATGTTGCTGGTTGGAAATGACAAAGAAATTATCGAGGATTTGAAGACCCAATTTTCTTCCAAATTCGACATAAAAGATCTTGGTGCTGTAAACTATATTTTGGGCATGGAAATTAGAAGAGATCAGGAAAAGAGGAAGCTCCGGTTAAACTAGAGGAAGTATGTTGAGACAATACTGCAGAGGTTTAATATACAGGATAGTAAATCGGTGAAGGTTCCTATTCCTGTAGGTGTAAAGTTATCTGCTGAGCGGTGTCCCAAGACACAAGAAGAGGAAGAGGATATGTCCCGTGTTCCATATGTAACTGCAGTCGGTAGCCTGATGTATGCAATGTTCTATACTAGACCAGACATTGCACATGTAGTGGGAGTATTGAGCAGGTTTATGAGTTTATAGGGTGACTTGCATGAAGTTAATAGGACAAACTCCATTGATGTTGGTCTATGAAAGTGAAGCAGTCATGCCGATGGAGTTTATTATGTGTAGTTTATGAACTAAATCATTGGCCTAGATGGCGGACGGCAAGACCTTTGGAAGAACAGATCACACAGATCATGGAGTTAGATGAAGACAACTTCCTTGCAATATTTCATCAACAAGTGCAAAAAGAACACGAGAAAGCATGGTGTGATCAGCATATTAGGCTACGCACTCTTAAGGTGGATGATTTCGTGTTGTTATATGATAACAAGTTTAAGAATTTTTGAGGAAGATTTAAAATTCACTCGTTGGGGCCATATGTTATTAAGGAGATCACATATTGTGGCATAGTTTAGCTCGTGAAGCTGAATGGGAAAACATTCCCTAGAAATGTGAACGGAGGTAGGCTAAAGTTGTACACAGGGGATCATGCCCCTGTGCGATGACTATATGGTAGCAGGACAGTCCCAGTAATCCAGGAATTTGTAAGGGATTGAGAGACTATTAACTATGTTGCCTAACAAGGTGAAGAACATGGTAGAAAGGCTATACAAAGGATGACATGGGTGCCCCAAGTGAAGCTGTGTTGGATGAATTGCACCATGGAGGATGGTGTCATGCAAGTGGGTCCAAAATTAGTCATTGAGGTTATTATTCATGATTTAATGGCCAAAAGTCAGTTAAGAGGAGTAGGTAGGCATTATTTATAGAGAAAATATTTGAAGATCTGCTGCCAAAGAGGCATTTACTATCATAATCTGGGTGGAACGATCATATTTGAATTAAAAAATCCCTCTAAATATTGCATGTTGGACCACCGAAGAAAATTTTGCATTCTGGGACTTGTTTAGGCGGTTTGTTGTCTAATATGAGTCGTCAATTCTGGGAGGATTTCGTGGCAAGCCCTGCATTTGTTGCCTTACCTAATTAGAACCAGAAGGCCATTCTCTAGCAAATGACTGCCACCAACCCTGTCGAAGTTATGAGTTCTGAAGCTATTGTTTCCAATGTGATGGGCCCTAAAATACCAAGTATGGAAGCTATAACACCTGTGCCCACCACGCCAAGGTCACTGAGACCATAGCCATTGCTGCAAAAGAGAAGAAACCTATTGCAAAATAGAAACAACCAACCACAAAGGAGAAGCAAAAGAAGTCGATACCGGTGAGAATGTCACTAAGGAAGAATCCAAAGGTGCGCCACAAAGATAAGAAAGACAAACAACTAGAGAAAGTGGTTGATTTAGAGGAAGAAGAGTACCATGGTATAGAATAGTTTGATGTCAAAGAGGTTGAGCCTGTTTCTCGACTTCCCAAGTATATCCCTTCGCGGAAGGGATAGACCAAGGTTACCAAGGACCCAGATTCTAGGAAGTTCATGGTTTCGACCTCCCTGCTTCCTGAGCAGGTCGAATTTGAAGGTCCTAGGTTAACGTGCATTCCAATACTGAAAAATGGAGGACTGGGACCTCGTAGACGATGATAGGTTCCCACATTTAGCAACCAACAAATATATGAAAAAGATATATTACAAGGTAATGAGGGTTACGCAATTGGAGCCCATGAAGTGGGTTGGAGGGGTTGAGTAGGTTGGGTTGTTAAACATACTCTATGTGCTACATTATCACCGTGCAACTATCAACAAAGTGTGTGTGCGCTAGCTCCTCGCACTGGTGCACGATGGGTGTCTATGGCTTAGGGAGTCTAGCCTGATTATGGACATGTTGATCCATAGGATAACGAAGTTGCCATATAAGGGAGTGGACCTTGCCAAGGAGTTTTGAGGGAAAACCAAGCAAAAAGAATCAGATGACAAAATGAAGAAAGAGTATGTCCTTGTTAAGAAGTTGCGAGGATACTCTATCCGCTCAATTCAGGACCAGGAAGTGCAGTTCCCTACCTAGATTCTTGCAGGAAAGATCATGAGGAAGTGTCGCGCAAACAAAGTTCAGGTGCCGATAGTGTCACATAAAGCAGAATGCACGATGGGTGTCCAATAAAATTGGCAAAAATATATATACCAGGAATTCCTCGCGAACTACCAACAATCCAAGGAAGAAAGCAAGCCATTCCATTATGCATGGTTGATATTATCTATTGTGTTAGTCACTTGGAGGTTGCTAGGGGATAGTCAGTCCCCCCCACACAAGGAAGATTTATTTGAGGCAACATGGATCACCTCATTGTGGTCAACAAAGCATCTGGAAAGGATCAAGGAGTCCAAAATTTTCTGGATTTTGGTAGATATGGACCTTCGTATGGTGATTAGTTAGAGGCCCAGGTTGTCCCCAACCTTTTTCATGCATTTGTTAGAAGTTCAACGCTGATGTACGTGAGATGCAGTAGAAGTATGATGAGGTCTGATAAATTGCGCACAATTTGGCACCAGTGCAACACCTCATGAAGTTACAAGAGGGAAAGAAGCTACAAGCACAGGTTGAAGAATTGTAGGAGAAACAGGCACTGCTAAAGACCAGATTATAGTCATGACTAAAGGAAGCTTGTCATCTTAATCTGTCACTTGAGGAAAACTAAAGGTGCTACAACAGACGCAGAGGAAAATGCACCTAGTAGTGGAGGGACTGACAATAGGGAAATTGGTTGAAGAGGTACAACAGGCAACGACATAGAGCCTTGCTGAAGTTGCGATGTTGGAGGTTGAGCTAGATTTTCTTCACAGCAAGATCGAGGCACAAACTAAGTGACTCAAGGGTGAGTCATGATCTTTGTGTTGGGGACCTATTGGGATAGGGTCCCTAGGGTCAGTTTTTGGGGTTAGTTAACCCAAGTTTGTATAAATTTTTGTAAAGCATGTAAAGTCTCCATGAAATGTGGATGTGGAACGCGCAGATGGATAGGAGTCAAAGGGATCTTAGCCTCTTGTTTTGGTTGGTTTTAAGAGTCTTACATGTTCCGTGGACCATGGTATTGTATGGAAGGAAGCTATAAATAGTCGAGTCATAACAAGTCTTAAGGGTAACCCTTGATATGGAATTGGGTATGCTCAATGGTTTTTGTTGTTTTGGGCAAGTGTTAAGGCAGGAAGGCTCTGCTTCTTGTACTTAGGTGAGAAGGGAAAGGCTCCTACAACTAAATGTGTAGACCCTTGCATATGAGTGCGCAAGGTTGAAGAGTCTGTAATCTGAACATTGAAGATCAATAAACACTGATTTTGAAGAATTATAGTGAATTTCTGTCGAATATGTTTATGTTATATTCTATCGCTTAATGATATTGTTTTACGAAATAATGAATGAATGTTGCATGAAATCACTAAATCTATCTTAATAATGCATTATATGAGTAATTATCCACTTTCACGTAGTATATGTTATTTAGGTTATGTTTTTTGAGGGATTGTATAGATCTGCGCAAACTCACATCTAGGGTTGTTTATTGATTTGCGAAAATAGATAAATCGTTTGTTCAAGGTCAGCAAAGACTAATTATAGACCTCAACGAAGGTCTAAAAGTTGTTTTCATAGAGTTACAGTAATGAGTCCTAGAGACTATGATTTGCGTGAAGGCAGATCTGAACAGTTAGAACCTAAGAACCATTTATCATGTCCCTATATGCAGAAAGTTGGTGCTAGCATCCCCCAATACTGCTTCGGGTGAGACTGTAGCCTACACTATACAAGTTGTTGCTGAAAGGGCCAACAGTTAAGGTTTTATTTGCTGGTGCAAATAACTCTGAACCTGGGTTGGTCCCTCTTAAGCCAACAAATGATTCTGTTGTCGGGAACGGTATCTATATGAGAGATGTGCGATAAAGGTTTCCTACAAAGAAAGAGCTTGATGAGTGGATTGATCAAAAATCACACATGTTTGTAGCTCAGGAGAATAGTAGCCCTAAATTATCCAAGGAGTAGTGGTTGCAGAGATTTTTATACATGCAAGAGACCGACGTGTTCTTTTGTTTCTTCTTTGAAGATATATACAAGTGGTATTCTAAATTAGTTGATATACAAGGGGTGTGGAGGCTTGAAAGCCCTATAGTGTGGACTCCTGAACTAGTGTGACCTTTGGAAGCATCAAAAAGAAATATCGCGTGGGTTGTGGATCATTGGGTTGATCGCACATTAGGTAGTTTTGTGACTTATTTGGTGATTGACAAGAACATCATCCATAGTGAAGTGGAGAAAAGGATTGCAAGGTAAGTATTTGAACTAACTGAAGATATGGATTAAAATGTTGTTGTGTGAAAATAGGGTTATGTATTTATGTTGATGTTTGGTGCTACACGAAGTGGGAGATTATTTAGAAGAAACAAACGATCTAGCCCAGAATATGGTCCGCTCATTGAACCCGAAGTGTAGTTTAGTTAATAACTTAGGGAATTATGAGGATATATCATCCTTCCAATCCACCTCCACCTCCACCTCCACCTCATACACACTCACCTACGCGTCCACCTCCACCCCCACCATTCAACATGGAAAACGCAATGAAGATACCAATTTTTAAAGGAACGGGGACCGAAGATCCAGAATAGTTTTGCATTGTCACAGATGTTGTGTGGAAATCACAGTAGATCACGGATATTAATATTAAGAAAGTGCATTTGGTTACAACTCTATAGGATCTCTCATTAACATGGTACATCAAGTATTGCACTGATAACCCCAACATGTCCTTGGAAAATACCCAGATAGATTTGAACAAGGAGTTTAGTAACCCTAAGTCAGAGGCGTAGTATATAATTGAATTTAAGGAAATCCCACAAAATATTGATGAGACACCTTGGGACTTTGATCAGAGGTTGAAATTCCAGATTAGGCAGGCTAATATGAAAATCTCAGATACCCAACATCATGACTAGTTTATAGGATCACTCGTGCCACATTTAAGAATACCTCTATCACAACATAAAATAGCAATGCAAGAGGAAGCCTTGGAGATTGTGATGAGGCTACATGCATCGCCTATGCAGGATACGAAACTTTGGGTGCAATAGATTCATTCGCAACTGTAGAGCCTTCACTTGGAGTTACAGAGCCTAAAGAAAGGAAGGGAAGCTCAGCCAGAGGTGCATGCTGAGATCTAGTGTTTGAAGTGTAAGAGCCATGGACACGATAAGGATCATTGGCCAGTCTTTAAGAATGATATTATAGGGGGACGTCCTATACCCTTGAAACTAGATACTAATGTTGGGATGAACATGTGTTGGCTTATTGGGGCCTGACCCAGGTTCAGAGTTGATTTAGCCAAAAATATCCCGATACTACTGGCCCTTTTAGCAACAATCTGCATATCACAGACTGAGATCTCACTCGAAGTAGTATGGGAGGGTGCTAGAACCAGGTTTCCGTACCCTGGAGATGTCTAATGGTTTCAAGTGGTCAGTGGCTTGACCCTGCACACACATTGCTACGTGCTCTTACATGTACCCCATAGCCTGATATGCTACCTTCACGCAACCCTACTTGGGGGCCAAACGCTATTATTACTCAAGTCCTTACTAGTATTCCACCATTAGTTGATTAACTTAGCTTATTTTAATGTGTAAAATATACTTAGCAACATAGATCATTCATACAAGTGCGCGGAGTAAATAAATAGTATATTTGCAATTGATATCAAACATGTAATAAATCAAGAATAGATACATAGAAATTGGATAAAACTTCTCTTTATTATTCTCTTCTTTGGTTACAGTCTCGACTCCTCCCTACGCACTCAGCTGCAGACAACTAGGCCTCTGCACACTCAGCGGCAAAGCCTTCTCCTACTCTACGACCCAAGATACACTTAGACTCTTGCTCTATGCTTCTACTTCTGTACCTCATACTTCTCTCCAACTCACTCTCTTTTATACTTAGAGCCTCGCTCTATTTATACAATTCCATGGTCCATGGACCATGGCTAGGCCGACATTACATTACAAACTAGGGCGGACAACCCTATGACTCTACCATACTTTCACGCCTGCAATTCCCTTGGCTTTACAACATTATTCGGTCAAAACATGGGCTTTGTTTTGAGCCCCAAAAAATGCCTCAGGGGGATTCCATGCCCAATAGGCCCCCAACACAAACATTGTGACTCACCCTCAAGTCACTCAGTTGCTACAGTGATCTTGGCACAGAGTTCCTCCAATTATCCTCACACTGTGCTAATGTTGACAGTGCACTGAGACACTACTTGCTAAATCTTTCGCATCCTGTGTTCTAAGACCTCCATGTCTGGGGCACTTCTCTACATTAACGTGTGCATCCCCTGTATGTGTGCCAACTTTCCTTCGATGTTTGTTGTGATAGTGAAAGCCTCGTTAATCCACGTCTAGATGCATGCTTTGAGAGCTCCCTTCTTATGTCGTGTCACGTCCACCTATTCCTTTTGTCCCTTGGCTTGCTGCATCCTTGCAAGCTATTGAGGGAGGACTAGTGTCTGCACAGTTCCTCTAACACTATCGTATTGCTGCTGTAGTTATCGCTCCTCTGTCTCCAAGCGGTGGGTGTTGGGGTCCTCCTACAGAGTTGTGAGGACCTCAAGTGCTTACTCCAACAAAGTGGTATAGTCTTGCACTGCACCTCCAAATTCTTCCAATCCTACTGCAATAGCTCTAACACGCTATTCTCGAACCTCCAGGGGAGTGGAAGGTTGTAGCTTTAACTGTAGCTCGGCGATCTGAAGATTCAACTCCAGGTGAACCTTGGTCATTTCTTCTCTAGCCTTGCAGACTCCGATTGCCAACTTGTCAATTTGTACCTCTACTGGTAGATCTATTGGGATGGCCAGCTCTGGGATGTGTCAGCAAGTGTCATCTACCACCTGACCCAACTGTTGGTTTCACAACACTAGTTTGTCATGTTGCAGATTGAGTTGTTCCATGTTGATCTTTTGTTTGCTAAGAACTTGGATCGCGTAGCTCTCCCTAGTGTGCATATCTTCCATTATCCCATCCTATAGCTGATACAGTGTCTCTCATAGAAGGGAAACCAAATTAAGGCCAAGGCCTTTGATCATGTTGACCGCAAATATGTCAGTCTCATTTGCTACTACTAGTGTGCATTCCAATAACACTATTGTGTTCTCCATCCATTCCTGCAGCATCTGCTCTGCTGCCGAGGATCCTACTATGAGGTGGGTCGAAAGGGTACCTACCTGAGGGGACCACACCTGTAACTCCTATAACTATGCCCTAAGGGCCCCCAACACAGTCTGGTGCTCCTGCATAAACTCCTGAAGGGCCTCATTGGTGACATCGTGAACTGTCTCACAGATGTCATGGAGGTCACCTTCGGTTAAGGTGATTGGGTCAATAGCCAACTTCGAGGCTTGACCTTCTTCCTCGGTCCTATTCTCTCTACCATGTGTGGACGCTTCAGTTGTGTGGATGCGGTCCTGGGGTTCGCGCTCCCTTCTGTTGTTTCTGCTTCCTCTACCTCCTACGCTTGTGAGGACGTTGCTTGGTCCTCATCCACCTTCGCTATTGTTTCTTCTGCCACCTATGCTGTTGTTGCTACTTCTGTAGCCTTTCTCTCCTCTACGGCTTTCTGTGTCACTTCCTGCACTTCCCTTTCCTTAGCTGCTACTATTTCCTGCCACCCTTTTTCAGCTAATTGTGTGAAACACAACTTGGCAACATCCTTCTTCTTCTACGCTACCCCCTTCTCAAGTTCTGTTAGGACTGGGGTGCGCCATTCCAAAGGCCATGTCTCCAAGACAGTGAAGATGGTGTCGTCAGTGGCTATAAACATGAGCTTCGTCCACTGCTTCATTGTATCCTTGCGCGCCCTAATGTATACATTATGCACGTCGGCTTTGAATTCTGTGAAAATCTGCAGATTTTTGTACACCATAGGTGATAGGCATGGCCTCTGATTGATCCACATCCGGATGCTCATCTCCATGAGCACCTAGAAAATTTTGGTTTCGTGAATCCGTTTCACGTCCTTTGTGGCCCAGAGTGAAGCATAATTCGTGGCCTCTGGTAAGTCTCTATCAATGTTGGGGAATTGACTGTCCTTTGGTAGTTCCCCTGCTGCGAGCATAATCGATAACAACCATGTGTAGTGGAAGGTTTTACCCTACTCCTTGGCTTCGCGATATTTTTTCAAGAATTCCTCGCAAAGGAATTCAGACCAATTGAACTAGACTCCCTCTGCAAATTGCCCAGCCAGTGCAACCATTAGCGCTGATACCTCATTGACATGACACTTCCTCATGAATTTTCCAGCCAAGATTTGCGTTGCTACGTGTGTTGGGTTGTGTTATATTCTTTCCACGACTAGCCCACGTAGTTAGCCAGGGGGTTAGAGGGGGGCGGAGCCCCCCCTTCGTTGCACCGATTGTGTAGCGGAGGGGGAGGTCACAGGGGGTTTGAGGGGCACCCGTAACCCCACTTTATGGGGTCTGGGGCAGTGCCCCAAAAAAATTTGGTTTTTGACCCTATGTTAGGTTGGGCGGACCCACCTATGGTTTTCTGCATGATTTTTGCACATGTTTTTGGACGCGATGGTTTTTGGTCCATGGTGTTAGCGCTTGGAATTCACCTAGGCTGAGATAGACAAACTCTCAAGGCTACATCAAACCATTTCACCTCGTAGCTAGCCCTACGAGGTATGAGAAGGCTCTCTCAGGTCAGATTTCGTTAGATATTTCAATATGATAAGCTAACCAATTAGGAATAAAGATTTTAGGCTAGTAAATTGATAAAGAGGGTTGATTTAAAAAAATTTTGGTTTTTGGTGGCAATTGGAGGGAGTGCAATTCAGGGTGCGGGGATTGAGCACAGTTTTTGCAGGGGGATCTTTGGGGCAAGGTAGGAGTGAGCGCTGATGCCTTAATCTGAGATGGATGATCAGGAATGATAGAGAAGGAGCTAAAGAGGGCAAACAACCATTTGAATCCTCTCTAGATAGCAGAAAACATAAATTTTGAACAAACTAAAAGCTGAGCATGTCAAAGCATGTATTCAAACTTTACCACTTCATCTGTCCAAATAGAAGCAAAAGAGAGATGTAGAATACATAAACAAACTTACAATAACATGTAGAGAACACACCATCAACACTACAATCCACAAGAATCCACAAGGATGTCTGCAAAACCCTGGCCTTCTTCCTCTTGAAATTGCAAAGATAGATGTACAATATACAATGAAACTTTCTCCCCAAGAGTCCAACCTTCCAACCTCTCAAAATGACTAAGAAAACACATAATATAGGCAAGCTAACCTCTTCCCTTGCCTCTAGGGGTCGAGCTCATCCTTCTAGGAGCAGTTTGAACTAATTCCAAACTAAGCACTAGATAATAGGCAGCTCAACAACTTGCCTCTATTACTTAGCTAACTGATTCATGCATTAATTATTCACTTTTTACATCAAGGAAGCTTCTAGAAGAGTAAAAAGAGGTAAAATCTATCAAAGTGCCATGAAAATATTACATTTATCCATCATCTACAAGTAAAAATAATCAACCATAGTCAAAACAGTGTTTTTTGACCAAAAAAGTGAATTCTGGCAAAGTTATCTCTCATGTCCGCACCCTCTGTCTCTCGTGTCCGCGCACATTTGCAGCCACTTTTGAGTGGGTTCCACTGGTCCAAAGCAAGTGCAAGATAGCTCATTGGAAAGCTTGGCCTGTCTACTTTCCATCCCAAGTGGAATTTCTGAATTTGGAGTTGTTTTGCCCCCTCAAAAACCATTTCTCCCAAGGTCACTTTCTGCAACTCAAAAAGTGGGCAGAAAGTCATTTTTTTGATGTATTTTGAGCTTTTGGAGGTTCAAATCTCAAAATTAAACTTCTCCCGAGTATTGGTAATTTTTCTCTTGGCATGCCCTTTCCAAAAATGCCAAGTTTGCAAAATTCCGAGCAGTCCTTCAAAATGTCCGCGCGCGCGACGCGGACGCGACACGGGAAAAACCTGTAATTTAACCAAAAATTGGCAAAATGCTCCAAAATTTTCAGATTTTGATGCTGGATCAAGGCTGATCAATATCATGATGAATGAAGGATGCTTCAGCCAACATGGATAGTGGATTTGTCCTTTTCTTCTTCTTGCGGGCCTCTAATAGCTTTCGTTGGAGAATTTTGTTTTTAGC